>JACEGR010008245.1:0-39260 GCA_014170235.1 Listronotus bonariensis
ACTGTCTTATTTTATTCGTTTTTGTGATATTTGATTTTTTTCAAAATGCAGGGGTGCAATTAAATTAATTTTATTTTAACAATATAAACTCCTTAAACTTTAAAATTTGTTACAAGATTAGGAAAAGTCTGCTTTATCATAGATAGGTCATATCAAGATCATAGATTATATAGGGTGATCAAAAAGAATTTCAATTTTCTAGAAAGTCAAATTGCAATATCTCTCTTATTTTAAATGGAACACCCTGTATTTTTTACATCACATGATGACAAACCAAATGCTCTTTTAAATGGTGTATAGGGTTGCCTATATCTATCTTTTTATACTTTTTAAGTAAATTCCGTTTTAACATATTTTTATTCCAAATGTCTATTTAAATGTAAGTAGGCTGTGATATAGCTATGCCTATTTACTAAGCCGTTATTGCAAAATGTAAATTTGTTGGAAAAAAGCACAAAATTGAAAGATTTTGTATTATCTGCCACTATTTCTAAAATTCACAGAAAAAAATTAATTAGTTGCATATAATGCTACTTCCAATAACACTTATTTCAGCTGAATGTGGTAATGATAAAACTTGTGTTTTTAAACAATCCTAATAATGCCTCTGGTCAGTTATGATGACATTCGGTGACCTATAACTCGTTTCTTCCATCATCCATAATCACTGTGTCAAATTTTTTAAAGTAACTATTAAGACTATCAGATATTTTTCAGGATTAACTCTAGACGAAAGTAAACCATGTTTTTCACATCCTACCAGTATTATAACATCTTGTTGTTGTAGAAGAAGGGTTTTTATTTAAAATCATTAAAATTTCTTTTAAACTGACTAAACACTAGTAATCAATAAATGGTCGTTGTTATTTTCTTAAGAAAAATATTAATGGCTGTTATGTCACAGCCAACTTTAATTTAAATAAACATTTGGACTAAAAATTTGTAAAAACAGATTTTACTAAAAAGCACAAAAGATAGGTATAGGCAACCTATACACCATTTGAAAGAGTATTTTATTTGTCATCATGTAACGTAAAAAATACAGGGTGTTCCATTTAAAATAAGAGAGATATGGCTATTTGATTTTCTGAAAAATTGAAATTATTTTTTGATCACCCTGTACAATATTTGATCTTGATTTGACCTACGTATGATATGGCAGACTTTTTTCTAATCTTGTTACACATTTTAAAGTTTAAAGTGTTAAAAGTGCTAAAGTAAAATCAATTTAATTTTACCTCTGCATTTTTCAAAAATCAAATATCACAAAAACGAATAAAACTAGACACTTAGTATTATTAACAAACTTAAGTTAATTTTTTAAGTAGAATCTAAAACCGTCATAAAATATAGGGTATTCTATCTTAAAAAATATAACTTTGATACGTCACACTTTTTTGAGACACCCTGTATAGAGTAAAATAATTTTATACTGTGGCCTTATCCGACCTGTATATGTTCCAGTATTTAATTTTTTAAAAACCCCATGGTTATCCAGCTACAGACCGTGTCGAGTATGGTGAGCCACCCTGTATTTGCAAAATTTGGGATTTATTCACAAATTTTAATCAGATTACAAACAGAGGATTTACGTTTAAAACTTAGATTTTTTGGGAGGGGAGGGGCTAACCAAAAAAACGTTTTTTTTTCACAAATTCAAAATGCCCCACTTTTAGATATATAAATTAAAAAATCCCAGCTACGCCTTTGGGGTTTACGCGGTTTCAAAAATACTTTATAAGGTCTAAACTCTTTTTAATTATTTCGAAAAAAAAACAATATATTTTATTGCGTTAAAACTGTTGTGTAATGTTTTGATTACGCCTCTTAAATGCATCTTTTTCCAATCTTTTTTAAACCTCAAGTACATATAATTCTTTATGTTTTACCCATCTATTATTGATCTGTAATACCTTAGAAACGGAATATGTTATGGTAGCAATAATACCTGCTATCACACCTAGGGCATTATAAGCGGGCATTATGATAATGCCCGCTTATATTGCCTAATGCGCTAATATGGAAATTTTATTGCTTATCCAATTTTATTTCTCTCACAATAAAGATCAAGTTTTGTACAAACATATGTATTAAAATAAAATCAATAACTTACCAGTTCCCTGAAAATATGCCATTAAAACGGTTTCGGTTATTTGAAGAATTGCGTTCGCATCTTTCCAAATACCAAATATGCCATATTTCCAATCATACTGTTGCCTTGATTTAACTGGCAAAAGGTTTTCGGTCGCTTTTATGGCATTTTCTCTTATATTTTGTGGAATTTCTTCCATTTTGAGCAAATCGTTAAATTAAAAATGCCAACTGACTAACTGATAGAAACATCAAAGTCAAACTTAACACCAGTCATTATCTACTTACGTATACAGGTACAGGTGCAACTTATTTTTTATATTGCGAATAAATATTGTAATTAGTCATTGAAAAACTCTTTTGGGTAAAACATAATGCATTGTATGCACCACGGGCTTTACTGGACTATAATGCCCATCTGGTCGAAATCTAGCCCTCGGGCTATTTTGACCTTCAGTCCTAGTAACGCCCTTGATACATAAATAGCTATAATAAACTCCAATTGGAGTATATTAAAAATCGCGGTTTTTGGCAATAATTTGTTTTTTTAACGTGTTTTTATCTATTTCTTTATGTCATAAACAAAATAGTGAAAATGCTTTTGAAAGCCAATTAAACAGTCCAGTTAATTGTGCATATATTTATGATTTTTTTATAAATATGGCTAAAATTTACAATTAAGTTCGACACTTGTAGTCTAGTATTTTCAAAATTATTTCCTCTAGCAATTACATTTTTTATCATAATAGTGTACGTATACATATTTAGCATTAACTTACATTGTTTCTGTAAATTTTTAAATAAAATAATTCAGGCCTTGCAATAGTCTTGCAGCCTTTAACTCTGCCAGACATTAATATTTTAAATTTACTAATTATAAATTATTCAAACAAAAAATTGTAGTTTTATCTCGCAGCTCGGTGTTCTTTTTAATAATAATTCACTTATACCGAGTGTTGCTCCGTCGAGCAGGACATTAGGGAATCCCATGTAAATTTTTAAGTAGTCAAATATTGGCTCCCCTAATTATTTTAGAAAAAAATGCTATTAGGATTTATTGAAGAGCACAGTAAGTTCCACCCAAAATGAAAATTTGAGCGTTTTTCAACCAACCAGTAAAGTGTAAACTGCTTAATACTTCTGCAACGTAGTATCTCATTATGCACCCTGTACCTACTCTAGAAATCAACAATAAAAACACCATATCGATTTATCAGTCATTTAGATCATTAATTTATAATGTCATTGCGAAAACTGAACAATTTTATATGGGAATTTCAAAAGAATCCTCGCATTTCATTTTGGTTTACAGCTAATTCCAACACATGCACTCACAATTACGCAAGACAATAAAACAAATTTTTCTACATTTAGAAATCAATTTATGACGAAAATATCAGGATTTAATCAAATGCTCAAATATTCCTCCATTAACTGCCAGACAATAACCCAAACGATTATAAAACTCATTTCTTACGTTGGCTAGTTAGTACATCGATATTCTGGCACATTCAGCGGAAACAGCATTCCTTAACTGGACCAAATTTTCATATTTTTTATTGGTAGCTTAGTTTTTAAATGGTCCCCATAGAAAAAAATCGTTTGGCGAAAGATCACGTCGATTTTCTTCACATTTGCAATTAATTATTATTGATTACTGTGCCTGTGGTTTCAAATTTTTTATCGTCCGTTCTATTGTCGATTTACTTGGTCTTGGCCTATTGGGAAAATAGGCTGCAAACATGTCCGCTACTCTTCGATAACTATTTCCCTGGTAAAACCATTTTATAATAGTAATTTTTTCTTGATTTAAGTAGTTCATTATTTAAGAATGATGTGACATTGATCTGACAACTTGAGAGTAAGAGGTTAAATAATGTTTCTAGTATTTTATTATAAACTTCTAATAATACAAGGCGAGTAAGAAGATAGGAGATTCGTAACTTATTTTAGCATTTATCTCTTAGCTGGCGGACTGAGAAGAGCTGAAATTTATACACTGGGTACAACTTTTCGTGCTCTTTAAAAATCCTAATTATATTTTCTTCTAAAATAATTAGGGGAGCCAATATTGGACCACTTCAAAATTTACATGGGATTCCCTATGTCCCGCTCGAAGGAGCAACACCCGGTATACACTTTTCAGTCAAACAGTACCATTTCAGAAATTACCACTTACCTAACCATTTTAGGTTCCAATTTCAAAATAAAATTGAATCTAATTAATTTTTTAATGGTTTTAATATTTAATTTTATTTGTTGTTCTAGGATTACGACTACAACTACGACTATGCAGACTTTACAGTAAAACCTTCTGGTTCAACATCAACAACACTTAAAACAACCTCAAGTAATCCCCCTCCTCAACTACTCAAAAAGCACCCACAACTACTAGATCAACTCCTCCAAGTACCTCTTCTCCACCGTCAAACACAACCAAACAGCCAATAAAAGATTATATTGCAGAACTTTTAAAACCTTCTATTTTCCCCTTCGAAAAACCTTCTGGTAGTATAGTGAGTAATACACATCCTTATCCGATTGCAGTGGTAAAGCCTGAAACGACAATAAACCCTGAAGACACAAATGCTACTATAGATAAAACAGAAACAATGAAACCTATAGCTGAGGATGCACCATCAAATATTTCCACTCAAGAAGATACCGGCAACAAGGAAACATTCCCTTTGGCAACAGCAGAAAATGAAGTTTTGGCAACAAACTCTTTCTTTCCCTTAACACAAACTTTAACCAATTTGCCGTCCAAGACTTCAATTAGTCCTCTTGATGCTTCTTCCTCATCAGAACCCTCATTTCCACCCCCTGAGTCTCCAAATGGTAAAATTAAAGTACAGATCTTGGAGGGTTCTCCATCAAATGGATTTGGTACTCCCCCAGTAGGGATCACTGTGCCAGGCGAGGACGTGATTCCGGTTGAAGGTAGTGGAAGTATTTCTTCTGCATGGGGAGCTGGCTAGTTATAGAAAATGTTCTTCTGGATATACAAGGGACAAGAAGGGAAGATGTAGGAGAGTAGGAGACCGGGAGTTTCATCACAGTTGCCGTAAGTATTCTTTAACTCTTTACAGGAATGTTATTGTAAAATATAAAGTCTGAAAAAAATATCTTAATCCAAGATCCGAATAGGAAGCGACCTGTATCCATTTTTTACCGTATAAAAACTGTTTTATATTAAATATAGAGTTTAAACAAAAGGTGGATTGCTACAGGACTTGCCTCAAAAATTATGGTCAAGGCTATATACAAATTAAAAAAATGACCTCAAAATTTTTAAGACACCTGTATATGCAATGCAATTAATATTTTTAGTCTACATGAGAGTACTAATATATCAGTATTTTTTTTTCTTATATTTTATAAATAAAATCTCTTAAAATTGTTAAAAATAAATAAAAATTTATTAATTTTTTTGTACATTTTGTAGTATTTAAACATACAGGGTGTTATTTAACTTTTCATCAGCCTGAATACGATAGATTTGGAAATGTCGAAACATGCGTCAAGATATTTATCGTGAGAAACGTGATACAGACATTCCTCTAATCAGTCAATCACCTCGTGCCTCTGAGAGGCGAGTCAGTTTGCCCCGACGAGTCCCACTTTATAACCCATGAATATGCAGTCACGAGGACTCACCATTGCTCGACTGATTTAACGACTACTGAAACCTAGACACAATAGTTCGGGGAGATGTACCATCGTGGTGTTTTCAGCTCTTTTTAAAGGTCTTTTAATGGTGATACTGGTAGTAATTTACAGGGTAGAAGAAAAAGTACATATTTTTTATTTAAGAACCCTGTATATTATTTTACCATTAAAAAGATCTTTAAATGAGCTTTAAGAAAATACCACATTAAGTACATCTAACTTTATTAGTTTCGAAAATATGGCCATCCAAATCAGGTATTTAGGTAATTTTTAAAGTACCGCCATTTTGTAATAGGTGAAGATATTGACTTCATATTCTAGGGTTATAAAGTACTCGTCAGGAGCTTTAAAATGATGTATCACTCGACCCGCCTTCTCATTTAAGAATTTTGGGGTGGTGGCCCTGGTGGTTAAGGGGTTAAAGGGGCGCCGTCCAATTTTTTGTAAAAACGTTCTCCCTCAATAAATATCTTGACGTGTTTCGGCGATTTTCTCAAATCCGTCTCGTTTCGAAGATAACTTGAGTGGAAAGTTTTCAAATGAACACCCTGTATGTATTTTATTAACTAGCCTTAGAATATACAGGGTGTAATTTAATTGATGACTAAAAATACAGGGAATAATCCCTTAGGGTTATTTTAGGAAGAAGAGTTCATATAAACATATGTCGTAAACCTCTTAACTTTTGAGATGCAGAGTGTTAAAATTTCAAAAAATAATCTATTTTTTTAAATATCCCAACTACCCTTGACGATTTTCTGGGTAATTTTCATGACACTTGCGCAACTTCATTTTCGACGAAATTTGGTATACGGGGGTTTTTGAACGCTGATCCAATCTGAAAGAATTTTGGCGGAAACGTTTTGTTCTTGAGATACTTCATCATCAGACTTGAAATTTAAATATAATCCTATTTTTACAATATTCCCCCTTCTTTTGCACACAATTCTTGATTTAAAGCTGAAGTGGCACAATATTTGATTTTCACCTTTTTAAAACCCCGTTTTTACGTTATGTTTACATTATTTTTGCATTAAATTGCAGAGCTACACTTTGAATCATTTCAATCCCAGTGTGCCATGAAGCCCTATGTGTATGTATGATTGCCGCATTATCAAAGAAAAGCCACGCAATTTAATGCAAAAATAATGTAAAAAACGTAGAAAAACGGGGGTTTAAAAGGTGAAAAATCAAATATTGGTATGTGACACTTTAGCTTTAAATCAAGGATTGTGTGCAAAAAGAAGGGGAATATAGTGAGAAATAAGCTTAGTTCAAATTTGAACTTTGATGATGAATATCTCGAGAACGAAACGTTTCCGTCAAAAAATCTTTCAGATTCGTGATCAGCGCCCCAGAAAAACCCCGTATACCAAATTTTCGTTAAAATCGGAGTTGCCGCAGGTTTCCTAGAAAATTACCCGATTTTGTTTCAATTTGGCAATATTATTAATGAGATTAAAGGAGTAATTTATCACTAACTTAATTTCATTTAATAAGTCCAGTGGCGTCTCGAGAGGCAACTGGAAGGAATATTTCCAACAAAAAACCTCATACGCCACTGACTGTGTAAATGTGTGTAAAATTTGTGCTTTCTTTAGATTAAGAAAATAAAAATACGGCTATTATATCTTTTAATTTTTTCCCCCGTATCTTGTTTTAGCTTATAATCACTTAATTGCACATTTTTAAACCATGAAACGCATATAACATTCTTTTTTGCCGGCGGCAGGCATAGGGCAGAGTCGTTACACTGACGTCAAATGGGCACTGGCCAGTTACTGCACGTGTTGCAGAAAAGTGACAATGATGCAACATAATCCCACCATTGAAGAGCCGCTTTCGCTTGAGTTTTTATCGAAAACAGTGTAGGGACGATGAAGACATCCATCATTAATAAGTTATGCTGAAAAAAAAAAATGCATTTAGAATGATGGCATCCACCATTAAAAGGTTTTGGCAAAAATATGCCTTTTAGATGATGGCATTACATTTTTTTCCTAATAACAATAAATGCATTTTTAACGTCCGAACTAAAATGTGCATAAATAATGCACATGCATAATGTGTGTTTATGTACAGGGTGTCCCATATAAAATTAAATACTATAATTTTGGAAAACCGTAAGAGATACAAGAAAGAGTTAAATGCACAAGTTGTTCAGTGAAATGTATTTTATTTAGTCGTTTTATTGTATCGTCTTATGGTTTTTCCAAAATTATTAGTATTTAATTTTATATGGGACACCCTGTACATAAACACACATTATGCATGTGCATTATTTATGCACATTTTAGTTCCCTGGACGGTAAAAAATGCATTTTATTGTCATTAGGAAAAAAATAATGTAATGCCATCATCTAAAAGGCATATTTTTGCTAAAACCTTTTTAATGATGGATGCCATCATCCTAAATGCATTTCTTTCGGCATAACTTATTAATGATGGATGCCATCACATTTTCTGCAACACGTGGTCCAATAACGGCCAATTGCCCATTTTGATGTCTTTTGATACCTTTTTTGCACAGTGCCTTGCTGGCATAAAAAAAAATGTTATATGGGCAAAGCAGCATTGTGGATCTTAATTCTTTTTAAAAATTAGGGTCTTTATAATTTTTAATTAGCAATTATGTTACAAAAATAATAAATACTTATTTAAATAAGGTTTGTATCCAGTACAACAGTTTTTACTAAAATAAGTGTTTTCTGAAATTTTTTTGTTTTTTTAAAATTTTAACACCCTGTATCTCAAAAGTTAAGACGTTTGGGACATGATGTTCATAAGTAAACTTTTCTTCCTAAAATAAGCTAAGAAATCATACCCCGTATTTCTAGCCATCAATTAAATTACCCTGAAAAAATACATGGGTTTTCATTAATACAGAGCATGTCAAAAAATTTTTGAGGTTATTTTTTAATTTTAAATATAGCTCCTCTACCATAATTTTTAACCCCTGTAGTAATACACTTTTGTTTTATATATTTTATATAAAATAAGTTTTTATCCAGTTACCAGATGGGCATAGGTGGCTTCTTATTCGGGATCGTAGACTCATTTCTTAATGCCAAGTAACTAGCTTTTTCTTCGTCAAACCACGAAGGCCAAAAGCCTAAATACTAACGTACCGTGGGTGTCTTAAGCGAGGTAAGAGGGAGTTTGTTGACACGGGACTTAAATACTTGAAGATTTGGGGGAAGAGGAAAAGACCTCCGCGGGCAGCAGGTTCCACAATCTAGAAACTCTAGGGATAAAAGAACGAACAAAGTGAGAAGTTCGGGGCCTGTCCAGTTGGGACCGTATAGGGATGCATACGCGCGGAACCACGAGTTTCTCTGTTGGGAACCGTGAGTGGAGGAACTATACTGGACAATTCTTCCAGAGCAGAAGCCA
Organism: Listronotus bonariensis; assembly: GCA_014170235.1. Lineage (NCBI taxonomy): Eukaryota > Metazoa > Arthropoda > Insecta > Coleoptera > Curculionidae > Listronotus > Listronotus bonariensis. The sequence goes on from JACEGR010008245.1 coordinate 9,154, forward strand.
TGGAAGTACCTATAAAAAAGCGATAAATCGCCCACAGCCCGACGATGTGCAAGAGAGGAAGCCTTTCTGTAAGTGAAGGATCATTAATGAGACGAATAGCTCTTCTTTGAATAGAATCAAGAATGCTTAGGGTTGTGGGGGACGCCATGCCCCAGATATGAGAACAATATTCCAAGGGAGGTCGGATTTGGGACACATATAAAGTGTATAAATTAGAAGCGGAAAAATACTTTTTGGCTCGAAAGAGAAATCCAAGCTTTTTGAAGCTGCCGTGGCTATAGATACAATGTGTTTATGCCAGTTAAGGTTACTTTCAAATGTGACGCCCACAAGATTGAAGGTGTCTTTGCTCTGTAAAACTTGGCCGCTCATAAGTAGGATGAGTATTTGATGACTCTTTTCGCGACAAGGAACATGATTGTGTTTTGGATGCATTAAAATGGACGAGATTTTTGGCGCCCCAATCCAATATTAAATTAAGATCCTGCGAAAGAGATATCTGCATCGCTCTGCGTTTGTTTTCCAAATCAGGTTTAGTGATGGGTTTAGGAACCTGAAAACTGGAGTGAAGGGTACTATCGTCGGCGAAACTATGAATGGAATTAGTTGTGGACGAGAGAAGGTCGTTGATGTGAAGAAGAAACAATGTTGGTACCAGAACTGAGCCCTGAGGCACTCCAGCATTTACTTGGTGAAAGCATGAAGAATGGCCGTCCACAATAACTGATATACGTCGATCAGATAGATAACTAGAGAGCTACAACCAGAACCCTTCTAATTTATACACTTTATATGTGTCCCAAATCCGACCTCCTTGGAATATCGTTCTCATAATCTCAGGGCATGGCGTCCCCCACAACCCTAAGCATTCTTGATTCTATTCAAAGAAGAGCTATTCGTCTCATTAATGATCCTTCACTCTACAGAAAGGCTTTCCTCTCTTGCTCATCGTCGGGCTGTGGGGGATTTATCGCTTTTTTATAGGTACTTTCAGGGCTTCTGCTCTGAGGAATTGTCCAGTATAGTTCCTCCAACTTACGGTTCCCAACAGAGAAACTTATGGTTCCGCGCGTATGCATCCCTGTACGGTCCAACTGGACAGGCCCCGAACTTCCCACTTTGTTCGTTCTTTTATCCCTTAGAGTTTCTAGGTTGTGGAACCTGCTGCGCGCGGAGGTCTTTCCTTCCCCCCAAATCTTCAAGTATTCAAGTCCCGTGTTAACAAACTCCCTCTTACCTCTCACTTAAGACACCCACGGTACATTAGTATTTAGGCTTTGAGCCTTCGTGGTTTGTCCAAAGATAAAAAAAAAAGAACAACTGCTTTATTTTACATTGATGATCAATGCATAGGAATTAAAGGCGTCCATTTCCTATGGTTAAATGTAATCCCATACAGAGGCGCATTTACATATTTGCCGCCCGTAGGCTATTATTTTCGGGCCGCCCTATTTATATCCTTTTTCCTTGAGAAATAATTTTTGAAGACCCAAAAATAAAAAAAAGTCCCTAACTTCTCATTTGTAAAAAAGTACAAAATTAAAATCGAATCCACTAAATTATTTATATTAATAACTACAAAAATCTGCCGCCCCTAAAAACGTCTGCCGCCCCCTAAAAAAGTCTGCCCGCCCCCAAAAAACGCCGCTCCTAGGCTTCAGCCTACTTAGCCTTTTGGTAAGTACGCCACTGATCCCATATATTTTTTAGTTGCATTCAATAACCTAAACCCAAAATTTCAAAAACGGTTTACAAAGTTTACCTTTTTATGTGAAAATATACCGGGTGTTGCATCGCCGTGAAGGGACATAGGAAATCCCATGTAATTTTTAATGGGGTCAATTATTGGCTCCCTAATTATTTTAGAGAAAAATTCTATTGAAGTTTATTGAAGAGCATGCAAATCTACGTCCATGGTAAAAACTTTAGATTTTTCGGTTAACCCGTTTGCTAGTTAGATGCTAATATATTTTTAAAAATTGTTACATTATTATCGCCTCATATGTATGAACAACAATAAAAATACCAGTTAGTACGATTTTTGATAATAATAAAGCACTAAATTTCAAAATGACAACGTAATGTCACGCTAACTGGTATTTTTATTGTTGGTCAGAAATATGAGGCGATAATAATGTAACAATTTTTAAAAATATATTAGCATTTAACTAGCAAACGGGTTAACCGAAAATCTAAAGTTTTTACCATGGACTTAGATTTGCATGCCCTTCAATAAACTTTAATAAAAAATTTTTATGGGATATGGGATAAATGGGATTTCCTATGTCCCGGCCGAGCGTATGCAACACCCGGTATGGCGAATTCACTCTTTACTTAGATGACAAATACAGGGAAGCACAAAAAGTTGCTACATTTTCGAGAATATAGTTTAATCAAGTTGCCCTATTTGAACACCTTGTATAATATTTTTTTGTGTTAAGTAGTTTTTTTTCTTTTCAGATTTGGCTTCGGTAGATTTGCAAGTAATTTAGCAACCAGGTTAAGATTGACACCTCATGATAATCCAGCGGAAACGGCCATCTCAATAGAACAATGAAAGTAGATAAGATATTAAGTTTAGTTATTTATTGTCTAAGGTTTTTAAATTGTAAATTATTTATTAAATTTAAATGTAAAAACAGTATCATACTTATTATTATTTACATATAAAAAAAATACGAGAAAAAAATTATCTTCATCAATTTTTTCTTCCACGCAACTTTAATTAAATCTTTTACAGTTTGATATTAGAGACTTATTGCAAGTTGCCTTATTAAGCTCGGGAATTATTAATACCGGCCTTATTTAAATAGTGCTTGTACCCATAATTTAGAGTTATTGCAAATCATGTTGACAGTACCATTAACCTTAAAAAAAGGGGAAGAAATTTTAGTAGTTTTTCTTTATTGTTTTGTGTTGTAGGGTTTTTTATAACACAATTATAGAAATACATTTGAAAAGCAAGGTTTTAAGTATTTTTACTTCTAAAAACTTATCGATTTTGTGATCGGCAGCCGTTCGGTTCGACGAACAGTTCCGAAGTTAAAATAAGACCAAAAGTAAGGCACGACCTAAAACCGACATAAATAAAGCCGGGCACTATACTTATTAAGGGAGTCCTTATCCTACCATGCATCTGCGCAAGCTCAGATGTCAAAATAAGGCCGGTATTATTATTGCCTGGCCTTATTTCACTGTGCAATAATGCTCTATTTATTACTGCAATTTATATTATCAAATGTACCAAATTTACCAACCTATTGAAGCTGCTAAAACCATTTTTTTATTTTTAAAGCGCAAATAATTTTAAATTGTTTTTAATTGCCTAAAAAAAATTAACCAACACAAAAATAGCAACTGCAAAAAAATAGCGTCTGCCATATTCTTTATGCGGAAAGAAAAATTGTAGCAATAGTCCCAGAGCTAGTGAACTCTTCGAGTAACATTGCGCCTGTATGCATCAACCCTGCACACTATCACCCTGTAAATTTTTAAAAGTTTAAAAAATAATAATAAAAAAACTTGGAGCTTTAAGCTTGAATTTTTTAGGATTTAGTTCATATATAGTGAGGTTTAAAAAAAATTGACAGGCGTTTTCAATGAGCACAAGTACCTGACAGCCGAACTGAAAGGTGTGGCTGATTTGGATGGCCATATTTCCACAACTAATAAAGTTAGATGTACCTAGTGTGGTGTTTTCTTAAAGCCTTTTTAAAGATCTTTTTAACGGTGATACTGGTGATAATATACAGGGTGGAAAAAAGTTTTTGTTTTTTTTTTTAATGAGGCACCCTGTATATTATATTACTATTAATTATAACTTTATTAGTTTTGGAAAAATGGCCATCCAAATCAGCCACGCCTTTCAGTTTGCCTCTCAGGTAATTGTGCTCATCGAAAACGCCTATCAATTTTTTTCCAAACCTTACTATGAATAAAATAAATCCTGAAAAATATCAAGCTTACAGCTTCAAGTTTTTTTATATACAGGGTGTTCATTTGAAAACTTTCCACTCAAGTTATCTTCGAAACGGGACAGATTTGAGAAAATCGCCGAAACACGTCAAGATATTTATTGAGGGGGAACGTGTTTTACAAAAAATTGGACGGCGCCCCTTTAACCTCTTAACCACCAGGGCCACCACCCCAAAATTCTTAAATAAGAAGGCGGGTCGAGTGATACATCATTTTAAAGCTCCTGACGAGTACTTTATAACCCTAGAATATGAAGTCAATATCTTCACCTATCACAAAATGGCGGTACTTTAAAAATTACCCAAATACCTGATTTGGATGGTCATATTTCGAAACTAATAAAGGTAGATGTACATAATGTGGTATTTTCTTAAAGCTCATTTAAAGGTCTTTTTAATGGTAAAATAATATACAGGGTTCTTAAATAAAAAAATATGTACTTTTTCTTCTACCCTGTATATTACTACCAGTATCACCATTAAAAAGACCTTTAAAAGAGCTTTAATAAAACACCACATTAGGTACATCTAACTTTATTAGTTTCCGAAATATGGCCATTCCAATCAGGTATTTAGGTAATTTTAAAAGTACCGCCATCTTGTAACAGGTAAAGATATTGACTTCATATTCTAGGGTTATAAAGTACTCGTCAGGAGCTTTAAAATGATGTATCACTTGACCTGCCTTCTCATTTAAGAATTTTGGGGTGGTGGCCCTGGTGGTTAAAGGGTTAAAGGGGCGCCGTCCAATTTTTGTAAAAACGTTCTCCCTCAATAAATATCTTGACGTGTTTCGGCGATTTTCTCAAATCTGTCTCGTTTCGAAGATAACTTGAGTGGAAAGTTTTAAATGAACACCCTGATATATATTTTTTATAAACATTTTTAAAATATACAGGGTGATGATGTGCAGGGCTGATGCTTGCCAGGTGATGATTGTCGTAGCATGCTATGACTTATTATTATACAAATTTCTAGTCTTACAGATCCAACGTTACTAGGGTTCACTTGCTCTCCTACAACAAGAAAATTTAAAGAAAAATATTTTAAACTTTAATAAGTCTATAAGGTTGACCTGATAAAAAAAAACCAAACAATCTTATAGAAAAAAAAATAGAATCTGAGTTTGGTTTTTATCGGTCCTATAGTATTGATTTTTTCGTTAGAGAAAAAATAAAATCCTAAATATGAAGTTAAATTAAAAATAAAGACAGTCCTATTAAAAAATAGACTTTATTTCTTTATACAAAAATATAAACAACATACTTTTACTGTTTTAATCTTTAGACAATGCTTTTTGTCTCAGTGTTGCGTTTTTACAATATTCCCATAATCTTCCTATACTTTAATTGATCTTCATGCATATTCAAAAACACTTGGTATTTCTTATTGTGAAAGTCAATGGATGCTGGATCGGGAAATACGGCCTTTCCTTGTCCCCCATTGACTGGATGGCGTGCTCAAGTGTATCAAAGTGGTTTGCTGCAACAGCACCTAAAAGAAATTAAACCAAATAAATTTTAATTATAACCTTTGTAAAAACATAGTATAATAAAGGTTTTGCTAAAGTAGGTATAAAATAATAGAAACAACTTTTAACTAGAGTATAAAGCAGTCTTTAGTTTTAACTTAAACTTTGCCAATGTTTTTGTCGCCTATCTAAAAAATAATCGAAAAGCCTGGAGTTGCTGAAACCAGTGTCGAATTCAGACATTTTTTACCGGGGAATTTTATTGGTGGGGCTCCTTATGTAAGTTAAAATAAATTCATTACCCCAAAATATTTTGAAGAGCAAAACAAAGGCACCACAGAAAAACCAACCGATCTACTTCTTTGGATACAACAAAGTTTGTTACAGATTCTGTTTATACTTTTTTAACACGCTTTTATTAACTTGGGTTGTAACTATCTATCTGGCTGCCTATGTAACGGAATCTTTGAGCCTAATTTTAACCAACTTCCAGCTATTCGATTTCTTTGAAACTTTGCACACGTATTAAGGACCCATGACAATGCAATAATCTGCAAACAGTATCCCTTTATCTTTTTTTTTAATCGCCAGGAAAAAAAATTCCATTATATTATAAAAACAACACCTAGGATGCCATCTGTTGGAAAAAATTTCAAACTTTGCTATTAAATGAAGAAGAAATTTTTTAGTGGATTGCAAAATGTTGGCAACAGTCCAAACATTGCCTGGATTGCCATCTGTTGGCAAAATTTGAAACTTTGCTACTTAATGAAGAAGAAATTTTTAGTGAGTTGCAATCTTTTGCAAATTTTAAAATTTGCTACCATTGTCATTTCATAGGGGGCTGGTTATTTTCTTTTTGCTGCTTAATTAAATAGTATGTTCTAATTTACTGTTATATTAAGAATTTTGTGGAATATAACGAACTAAAAATGAAAAATAATTAATAGTTTAAAAAACTAAAAAACACGCTTTTATATGCAACCGAACTAAAAATTAAAAAATAATTTTTCATTAAAAAAATATTTTCACTTCATAGTAAAAAGCGTGGGGTGCATTTTACTATTTTTCATAACTTTTCCATCATAGATATTGGCAAATATAATAATTATAACATTTAATATATTAAGCACCCCACGCTTTTTACTATGAAGTGAAAATATTTTTTTAATGAAAAATTATTTTTTAATTTTTAGTTCGGTTGCATATAAAAGAGTGTTTTTAGTTTTTAAACTATTAATTATTATGAATGGTAATTTTCTAGAAACCTGCGGCAACTCCGATTTTAACGAAATTTGGTATACGGGGATTTTTTGGAACGCTGATCACGAATCTGAAAGATGATAAGAGCAAAATGATAAATATTTTTTTATTACTTTTTAATAATAATAAATTAATACGAGGAGAAAAATTTTGTTGGCTTAAACATATTGGAACTAATTTTTTTTCTTTAATATAAAAACATTTATTGATAAGTTATTTAATTTTTCAAATTTTGGTATGTTATTAAGTTGAATTGGAAACGTAATATTATTATAGATTAATATTTGACTAAAATGAGGATATGATGAAGTACGATAGGGGTTTTTAATTTATTAGCAGCATGCAATGCGGCAACAATAGACCATAAAAACAATATTTATAATTATTTTTAACACGCTTTTATTAACTTGGGTTGTAACTATCTGGCTATGTAACGGAATCTTTGAGCCTAATTTTAACCAACTTCCAGCTATTCGATTTCTTTGAAACTTTGCACACGTATTAAGGGACCCATGACAATGCAATAATCTGCAAACAGTATCCCTTTATCTTTTTTTTTTGATCGCCAGGAAAAAAAAATTCCATTATATTATAAAAACAACACCTAGGTTGCCATCTGTTGGCAACATTTCAAACTTTGCTATTAAATGAAGAAGAAATTTTTTAGTGGGTTGCAATTTGTTGGCAACGGTCCAAACATTGCCTGGATTGCCATCTGTTGGCAAAATTTCAAACTTTGCTACTTAATGAAGAAGAAATTTTTAGTGAGTTGCAATCTGTTGGAAAAATTTTAAAATTTGCTACCATTGTCATTTCATAGGGGGCTGGTTATTTTCTTTTTGCTGCTTAATTAAATAGTATGTTCTAATTTACTGTTATATTAAGAATTTTGTGCAATATAACGAACTAAAAATGAAAAATAATTAATAGTTTAAAAAACTAAAAAAACACGCTTTTATATGCAACCGAACTAAAAATTAAAAAATAATTTTTCATTAAAAAAAATATTTTCACTTCATAGTAAAAGCGTGGGGTGCATTTTACTATTTTTTATAAATTCATAAGGTAATTTTCTAGAAACCTGCGGCAACTCCGATTTTAACGAAATTTGGTATACAGGGGTTTTTGGGGCGCTGATCACGAATCTGAAAGAGTTTTTGACTTGAAATTTAAACTAATCCTATTTTTACAATATTCCCCCTTCTTTTTGCACACAATTCTTGATTTAAAGCTAAAGTGGCACACAATATTTGATTTTCACCTTTTAAAACCCTGTTTTTTACGTATTTTACATTATTTTTGCATTAAGTTGCATAGCTATACTTTGAATCATTTTAATCCCAGTGTGCCATGGAAGCCCTATGTGTATGTATGGTTGCCACATTATCAAAGAAAAGCCACGCAATTTAATGCAAAAATAATGTAAAAACGTAGAAAAACAGGGTTTTAAAAGGTAAAAATCAAATATTGGACACTTTAGCTTTAAATCAAGAATTGTGTGCAAAGAGAAGGGGAATATAGTGAAAATACGCTTAGTTCAAATTTAAACTTTGATGATAAATATCTCGAGAACGAAACGTTTCCGCTAAAAAACTGATTTTTAATTTTTTAAAACATCTACCACTTACTGCAATTCTTTTTCTTGAGTTTTTTCTTCAATAAAACTTTCATCATCACTTTCGTTATTTATTTCTGACCATTCAGAAAAATCAAAATTTATTTCCAATATATCTGTATCAGGACTCGTAGCCATTCTTTAAGCGAAAAACGAAATGTAAAAACTGAGTAATTTACCATATATTCCACTAACTTTTATAGTCAGCTTAATTGCGTTTCACCTACGTAAATTGCATTCATAATATTTACCAATCACTTTTAAAAAATGCATTAATAAAATTTGCAAGAGTTGCATAAAAGTAGTTTCAAGATTACCTATTCAATTAATTTTAATGGAGAAAGTGTTTGTGATGAGTAAATTTCACATTAATATTACTGCATTAAGTAAATAAATGATTTTTCAATATATCCGTTTAATCAATTTAGCATTATTCAAATCATATTTTTTAGTTAGTTCGATTTACAAATCCTTTCTTATTATTTAACCTATTACTCAGCCCCCACTTGTTGATGCATTATAAGAACTAGTTTTATAAAATAGCAAAAGTGAATGCGTGGACTGTCATTTGACTGCAAGTAAGTCATAAGTATAAATTAAAAAATATGAGTCAAGAAGTTCCCAGTTCTTCTCAAACTTTTGATCAATTAGCTAATTCGGTGATTGATAAAATTGTTCAAGTAAGTCGATTAATTAGAACTAATACTGATTACTTATTTTGGATAGGATATTTACGAAAAACAATTAAACTAATTGAAACATGTAGAAAAAAAATTAAAATGTTTAGGAAATTTATCTGCAATTGAGTCTAGTTTAGCTTTATTGAAACATTATAAATCAGTTTTTAGAAATCAAAAACGATGTAAATTTAGTAAATCTGTTAAATTTAAAAATATTAAAAAAATTTAGAATGGCAAGATCTTGAATCTTGTTTTCAAAATAGAATACAAACAGGCATTATATTAAATTTAAATATTAAAGATCCTAAAATTTTTCTAAATAGAGCATATAAAAGTTTTTCCATAAAAATTAAACAAGCATTAAAAACTTCCTTATTAAAAGTAAATACAATATTTGTAAGTTTATTTATTAAACCACAAAGTTTAGAAACTGATATTAAACATTTTTCTACAAAAAATGAAATAATAGATAAAAATACTAATTTAAAAATTTGGTATACAGAAAATGTAAAAAATAAAATTTTAAAAAAGTTAGAGGAGTTTCAGGAAAGAGATAGCGGATATGCTCTTTACGAAATTTTACATTTAAAAGTAAATATTAATAATTATACACCGATTAATTGTGGTAATTCAACATTTAATGAATTACCTCAGTTTATTCAAAATACAAAAGGTGTTTTAAATATTAATAATTAATAGTTTAAAAAAACTAAAAAAACACGCTTTTATATGCAACCGAACTAAAAATTAAAAAATAATTTTTCATTAAAAAAATATTTTCACTTCATAGTAAAAAGCGTGGGGTGCACTTTACTATTTTTCATAACTTTTCCATCATAGATATTGGCAAATATAATAATTATAACATTTAATATATTAAGCACCCCACGCTTTTTACTATGAAGTGAAAATATTTTTTTAATGAAAAATTATTTTTTTAATTTTTAGTTCGGTTGCATATAAAAAGCGTGTTTTTAGTATTTTTAAACTATTAATTATTAATATTTAAAACACCTTTTGTATTTTGAATAAACTGAGAGTAATTCAATAAATGTTGAATTACCACAATTAATCAGTGTATAATTATTAATATTTACTTTTAAATGTAAAATTTCGTAAAGAGCATATCCGCTATCTCTTTGCTGAAACTCCTCTAACTTTTTAAAATTTTATTTTTTACATTTTCTGTATACCAAATTTTTAAATTAGTATTTTTATCTATTATTTCATTTTTGTAGAAAAATGTTTAATATCAGCTTCTAAACTTTGTGGTTTAATAAATAGACTTACAAATATTGTATTTACTTTTAATAAGGAAGTTTTTAATGCTTGTTTAATTTTTATGGAAAAACTTTTATATGCTCTATTTAGAAAAATTTTAGGATCTTTAATATTTAAATTTAATATAATGCCTGTTTGTATTCTTATTTTTGAAAACAAGATTCAAGATCTTGCCATTCTAAATTTTTTTTAATATTTTTAAATTTAACAGATTTACTAAATTTACATCGTTTTTGACTTCTAAAAACTGATTTATAATGTTTCAATAAAAGCTAAACTAGACTCAATTGCAGATAAATTTCCTAAACATTTTAATTTTTTTTTCTACATGTTTCAATTAGTTTAATTGTTTTTCGTAAATATCCTATCCAAAATAAGTAATCAGTATTAGTTCTAATTAATCGACTTACTTGAACAATTTTTATCAAATCACCGAATTAGCTAATTGATCAAAAGTTTGAGAAGAACTGGGGAACTTCTTGACTCATATTTTTAATTTATACTTATGACTTACTTGCAGTCAAATGACAGTCCACGCATTCACTTTTGCTATTTTATAAAACTAGTTCTTATAATGCATCAAACAAGTGGGGGCTGAGTAATAGGTTAAATAATAAGAAAGGATTTGTAAATCGAACTAACTAAAAATATGCTAAATGTGCTAATTGATTAAACGGATATATTGAAAAATCATTAGAGACATTTTGCACCCCTTATTTTGCAATTCCGTTGTGGTTAACTTTATTCTGAGACTGCGCAGTAACGCAAACATGATCCGTTATCGTTATTAACCATACCGGACTCCTTTAATTACGGATGAATACCGAAGAGCTTATCGTTATCTTTATCGTTATTGGTAAACTGCGTGGTTGCCAAATTGTAAAATTTTTAATATCGATTATTTAAGAAGGTTGAAATTTTAATACCGTATTAATTAAAATATTATTGATACATAACGAATAATTAGCGAAAAATTCATAGCAGTAAGAAAAATAAAATAGTGTAAAGAAATTAAAACGGACTTGCATTTTTAAGGATGTTTTAAATCAGTAATTAATTTACATGTTACAATCTGGCACACTTGCTTATACTGTATTGTTTACATCTACTTTAAAAAACAAAATCAAGGGAACTGTTTGCATATATTAAAAAATCAATATATAACTTATGGAGAATAAAAGTAAATACTGATTTTTCGCAAACTTTAAAATCGGCGACCACAGGCAAAAATAAGGTTATGGGTCGAAAGCGCAGACGCAAGATAAATTTCTTAAAAGAGGTTGCAAAATCTCTGTCTAAAACTGCTGCCGTAATCGTTATGTTTAATAACGATAACCATAGGAGGCCAAAAATAGTCTGTTATTTTAAGAGGTGCAAAATGTCTCTATTTATTTACTTAATGCAGTAATCTTTAATGTGAAATTTACTCATCACAAACACTTAATCATGTTTTTCCATTAAAATTAATTGAATAGGTAATCTTGAAACTACTTTTATGCAACTCTTGCAAATTTTATTAATGCATTTTTAAAAGTGATTGGTAAATATTATGAATGCAATTTACGTAGGTGAAACGCAATTAAGCTGACTATAAAAGTTAGTGGAATATATGGTAAATTATTCAGTTTTTTACATTTCGTTTTCAGCTTAAAGAATGGCTACTAGTCCTGATACAGATATATTGGAAATAAATTTTGATTTTTCTGAATGGTCAGAAATAAATAACGAAAGTGATGATGAAAGTTTTATTGAAGAAAAACTCAAGAAAAAGAATTGCAGTAAGTGGTAGATGTTTTAAAAAATTAAAAATCATTTTTTGGCGGAAACGTTTCGTTCTCGAGATATTCATCATCAAAGTTTAAATTTGAACTAAGCGTATTTTCACTATATTCCCCTTCTCTTTGCACACAATTCTTGATTTAAAGCTAAAGTGTCCAATATTTGATTTTTACCTTTTAAAACCCTGTTTTTCTACGTTTTTACATTATTTTTGCATTAAATTGCGTGGCTTTTCTTTGATAATGCGGCAACCATACATACACATAAGGCTTCCATGGCACACTGGGATTAAAATGATTCAAAGTATAGCTATGCAACTTAATGCAAAAATAATGTAAAATACGTAAAAAACAGGGTTTTAAAAGGTGAAAATCAAATATTGTGTGCCACTTTAGCTTTAAATCAAGAATTGTGTGCAAAAAGAAGGGGGAATATTGTAAAAATAGGATTAGTTTAAATTTCAAGTCAAAAACTCTTTCAGATTCGTGATCAGCGCCCCAAAACCCCTGTATACCAAATTTCGTTAAAATCGGAGTTGCCGCAGGTTTCTAGAAAATTACCTTATGAATTTATACCAAATTTCTCCAGGGAAGAATTGTTTTGCTTCGGTGGAGGGGGGGAAGAGTGTCCTTCCCGGACCACCTCCTGAATTAAATGCTGGCGCTGACAGTTAAAAGTTACGTCAACGCCAAATTTGGTAAACGCAGGTTTTTAGGGGCACTGATCAAAATTATAAAATATTTTTTTGCACACAATTCTCGATTTGAAGAAATATTTGATTTACACTTTTCAAAAACTTTTTCAATTATTTTAAATATTATTTTATTAAATTGCAATGCTTTACATTTAATCATTCCCAGCGGCCATGACCTCCGTATGATCACTGTGAATAGAATTTGAATTCGATTCGATCTGATTCAAAAAATTATATCATCAGTAGTTTGTTGCCAAGATCCCCTGATATCTACAGGGAGACACCAACTTTTAATTGTTCTTGGAACTATTTGACTGTTCCTACCTAAAATGGCGGATCCTAACAAAACACTCTCTATTTCTTCGGGACACACAACAGGAAGATTGCACACATTCGCCTGGGCAGCAGTAAATATTGGGTTCTTGCTAAGCCCACCACAAATCAGTGTGGATTTTATATTCTTATATCCTGAATCTTTAAGTCTGTCTATAATATGACGAGTTCCATACTAAAAAGTAAAACACAATAATAAACATGGTACTTGCCTGCCGTTAAAAACCAAGACAATCCCATAAAAACGATATAAACCATCAAAATCTGCGTCAAAAACACAATAGAAACATTAGTTTTCACTGTGTTTTGACACAGATTTTGAAGGTTTATATAGTTTTTATGGGAATGGATGGCAGGGTTTATTGTTTATCAATAATATATTTTTTAATTTATAAACACTAAAATTAAAAATACCCACTGAAAGTGCTTGAACAGTCGCCAAGTAAAGTAAAGCAAGACTTTCTTCATCACTTGCTAACGTTAAACCAGACACCTGCAAACATAAAAAAAATAAAAAACTTTTCTTTATGACACGGGCATTTTCCGAAAAGAATATTAAAATTAATAATTGTTATTACCATTCCTTTTAAAGTTGGATCTGCCAACAGCCTGTTTCCATGAAAATCTGGGTATACGTGTAAATCTTTAGTTAGAAACGCCACATTACTTAAATTTTGCTTTTTAGCCAGATCGTACAGTATATTGTTCAGGTACTGAATTATATGCCTAAAAATACATGCAACATGGTGTTTATATACCGGGTATTGCTCCGTCGAGCGGGACATAGGGAATCCCATATAAATTTTGAAGTGGTCCAATATTGGCTCCCCTAATTATTTTAGAAGAAAATATAATTAGATTTTTTAAAGAGCACGAAAAGTTGTACCCAGTGTACAAATTTCAGCTCTTCTCAGGTCGTCAGCTAAGATATAAATGCTAAAATAAGTTACGAATCTCCTATCTTCTTACCCGCCTTGTATTATTAGAAGTTTATAATAAAATACTAGAAAAATTATTTAACCTCTTACTCTCAAGTTGGCAGATCAATGTCACATCATTCTTAAATAATGAACTACTTAAATCAAGAAAAAATCACTATTATAAAATGGTTTTACCAGGGAAATAGTTATCGAAGAGTAGCGGACATGTTTGCAGCCTATTTTCCCAATAGGCCAATATTAAGTAAATCGACAATAGAACGGACGATAAAAAAATTGAAACTACAGGCACATCAGTAATCAATAATTGCAAATGTGAAGAAAATCGACGTGATCTTTCGCCAAACGATTTTTTTCTATAGGGACATTTAAAAACTAAGCTACCAATAAAAAATATGAAAATTTAGTCCAGCTAAGGAATGCTTTCGCTGAATATGCCAGAATATGGATGTACCAGCTAGCCAACGTAAGAAATGTGTTTTATAATCGTTTGGGTTTTTGTCTGGCAGTTAATGGAGGAATATTTGAGCATTTGATTAAACCCTGATATTTTCGTCATAAATTGACTTCTAAATGTAAAAAAATTGTTTTATTGTCTTGCGTAACTGTGAGTGCATGTGTTGGAATTAGCTGTAAACTAGAATGAAATGCGAGGATTCTTTTTTAAATCCCCGTATAAAATTGTTCAGTTTTGGCAATGACATTATAAATTAATGATCTAAATTGTCACTAATAAATCGATATGGTGTTTTTATTGTTGATTTCTAGAGTACAGGGTGCATAATGAGATACTACGTTGCAGAAGTATTAAGCAGTTTACTCTTTACTGGTTGATTGAAAAAGTCTCAAATTTTCATTTTGAGTGGAACTTACTGTGCTCTTCAATAAGTTCCAATAGTATAATTTTCCTAAAATAATTAGGGGAGCCAATATTTGACTACTTCAAAATTTACATGGGATTCCCTATGTCCCGCCCGACGGAGCAACACCCGGTATATTTTAAGTCAAAAATCGGTAAATGTTTACTGTTTGCCAACTAAAATTTAATCCGTATGCAAAAAATCATCAAAATTGGCCTGGTGTCCGATAAGTAAACATTTACCGATAAGTAAACATTTTTATGGACTTACGTATCCCCTAACTTTTTTCTGATTTCTGGAGTGGCAGGATGCGTATCAATGATGTGATCCACTAGTTTTCCCGTGGCACTCTGACCTCCTTCGTTCAACCACATCCCTGGTATCATAGCACTCTTGTAGGGTCCCCATACACCAGGAGCAAAAACCGCTTCTTTGGACACGGCCATATGGCATGTTGAAGTACCACAAATAAGTCCTAGAATTAAAAAGCATCCAAATATTGACTGGTTATGATTAGAAAAAATTTAATTTAAATGCGATGATTTGATGGCCATATTTTCGAAATTAATGAAGTTAGATGTACTTAAAGATATTTAATAGATCTTTTTAATGATTGCTGATTAGTTTCGGAAATATGGCCATCCAAATTAGGTATTTAGGTAATTTATAAAGTACCGCCATTTTATAGTAGGTGAAGATATTGACTTTAATTCTAGGGTTATAAAGTTCTCATCAGGAGCTTTGGAATGATGTGCCACAAGACCTCCCTTTCCATTTTTTTTTTCCTAGATGGCGCCCATCCGCCATCTTGATTGTTGCAACTATTATTTTTACGTTAAAAAGTGATTTATATCCTCCCATTAGTCATACCTAAATTTTTATAAAGAAAAAATTAAGAGTACAAAAGTTAGCAGTCAGAAAATATGACTGTGGAAACTTACCTACTCTTGTCTCAAACTCTACGTCGATTCCTTCTGCTTTGCACCCTATAAGGCCCAAACCTCCTGCATGAGCATCTATCATAGATGTTCCCACAGGAGTACCCACAAGTAACCCCAATTCTTCAGCAACTCGTTTAGACAGTCCATTTCCTAAAAAAGAATATTATAAAACGATCTAACTTTATTTTTTACCTTGCAAGAGTCCACGAATTTGAAGCTCAAATACTTAATCTCTATAAATCAACCAAAAATCTTATTAACTTGCAAAACATTATATTAAAAGTACTTTTACAATATAAAATCTTATTTTCTTGAAAGTCATTTTTTTATTTTTCCTCATTTATTTTTAATTTACCTACTGGTGCTCCTGGATACTGAACCACAGAACCAATTTTCCTCCAGTTATCCTCAGCCAGATCTCCTAAGCCTACTTGTTCAAAGTAACTTTTATTCCATGCTTCTACCCCGTCTACATTCATTTCGTAGGTCCATTTGCACACCAAGGAACATGAAGATCTAAAAAATAAACAATTTTATTTTTTTTAGCACACAATCTTTAAATAGATTTGTTTGAAAACCCTAAATTCAGAAGTCACCAACTGGCGATGGCGGCCGCCCTCCGGGTCCGGACCCCTCCGGAACTCCAAACTGTGCGTCGCGACGCCCTGGGGCATTGCAATGCCGATTCAGGGGCGTCGCGGTTGATGGGACAAAGTGAAGTCAAGATATTTAAGAAGAAAAATCAACGGAAATGAGATATTTTGTCCCAAATATAAGATAAGAAGAAGGTTTTTGTGCTCTTCAACTTTTTTAGGATAAGACAAAAAAATCAATTTACAATTGATGTCCTAGTTCTAATGATACATCAAGTTCAAGAGGGATGCAAAGTAAGGTACAACTGAAACTTTTACCTAACGATTTTTTTCTATTTTTTTGCTCTTCAATTTTTGTCCTATCGAAGGTAAGGGCGTCGTAAAAAACGAAAAGTGTCCAAGGGCGCCAGACTACCAATAAGTTTGGAAGCTCCTGCCATAGTCGAATCGCCAACGAATAGGCGTGAAAAGCAAGATCGTCAGTTATCGTGTTGTGCTGCGCGTGAAGACCAGTAGTGGTGAGTGCGCTGGGGGTCTTTTCCGGACCACGACGGTCGTATTATTAAAAAGAAAAGGACCCCAAATGAAAGTAGTTTTAACCCTCTGCCCTATAGAATAACAATATTCTTAAAAATTTAGAATAAAAATTGTGTAAAGATGCTTTGTCGTGGGATTTTAATACCATGGTTGGCATAAGCGTTGTGTCAGCTCGATCTATTCTATTGAGTTTCACTGTGTTAAATAGTAACAGATAGAGATAAGATAAAGAATGCCTAAATCTAAACATCTCCTAATAGAATGACATATTATGGATCTTGCGTTGTAGTTGCTTAAGGCTGTTGCCTTTTCACGCATCGGGTAAAATTGCACACGGAAGTTTTTCAGTGGCAAGACGTATATTTTGGTAGGTTAGTGTTTGTATTTTTTTTAGTTTTCACAATATACTTTACCTAGAATCGACATCTGTAGCCCTCCACGTTAGAAAATCGGGCAAATCAGAAAAAATAACCTGCTTTCTGCCACGTATCCTTTAAATATTTTTTAACCATAAGAGTTTTGGAGTTTCCATCTCTGGAAAAATATTTCCTCCAACATACTGTAGGACGGAATGATTTAAGCTGTTTATAAAGGCTGTTTCTTCCATTGCACGGTGGTCTAACCAGAGAATAACGTTTTGTTTATTTTTACCTGCAAAAAAAAATATTTTACACTTAAAAACTAAGGAAAAAACGCATGTTTTTTCGAGATTTTCATTTAAAAAAAAATAGAAAATTCGAAAGACTAATCTTGTAACTCTTCCATACTTTTCAAGGTAACAAATTAAATTAAACTAAAGAGTTTAAAAAAAATTAAACCAACTTCTTCTTCAAAAACTAAGACGTTTAGGACATATGTTTATATGAAGTTTTTTTCTTATTTTTTGTTGTAAAATCGCCCCGTTGTTTGTCGTTTGAGTTACTGGACACCCTGTATGTATGCATGTAGGTAATTTGATTGAAATTGATAAAAACTTTGATGTCTATTGGTGCCTAAACGGTGAGGTTTATCGACTTTAATAGGGAGTACCCTATTTTTTAAGTTTTTGATTGTATATAAAATCGCGCCCCCAGCTTTGCGATATCTGTCAAAATAAAAGTTATGATGTAAATAAATTTTAAGTTTTAGGTAGAGTGCCCTCTGGCGGTATTTAAAAAAGTACTTATGTCTTAAAATTTAAGAATCTGCAAAGCTCGATTTGTGCGCAAAATATCAACTGGATTGGTTCAAAAATAATGCAACATGGCAAAAAAAAAACAAAATAAAAATTGAGTTTTGACAGCTTGTAACTCAAAAACGAATGACATTTTGAAAAAAAAATTATAAAGCTCTACCCTTATTTTGTCAAGTAGAATCACTCCCTTAAGTTTCGTGATCGATTTTTGAATCTCCCGTATATGGTATTAAAATATAAAAGGCTTTTGCCTATTTAAGTATTAAAATTTAATTGTTTAGCGCATATGTTATTACCCGTCTTAATTATTATTTTTTTAAAACTTTTTAGTGAGTTTTATTAATTTGTTGAAGTCGCGGTTTAACATTTTTAAAAAGTGTTTTTTTACTTTTTAGTTTATTTTTTGCTTCCTAATTTATTACTACTGTAAAATTGATAAACATACATTCAAAAACACTACCACCTTTTTGAAAAACTATAAAAAAGCACAGGAATGTGTAATTTGATTGGGTTGAAAGGTTACAGACGGTCATTTAAAACACATTGGGGGCGTCATGGTTAGTTCTGGATTTTAAAGTCTTTTTTTTTTATTTCCAAATAAAACAAATTAAAAAAAATATATATTAAACTAACCAGAACTAACCATAACCTACTCAATGTCAATCAATCAAATTACACGTCGTTGTGCTTCTTACTGTAGTCTCTTCTTCAGATCGGTGAAAAGAGTAAATTTTTTTAAAAGATGTAATACCCATTTTTAATCCGCCCTCGTAAAAATAATAATGTTAGAGACTTTCAAAAAATGTGTTTAGGTTATAGAATTTTAGAGAGTTAGGATCATTTAATTTAGTTTGTTAATTTATTTAAATAATTTGCCCTAATTTTTCCAAGTTCTTTCATCACTTTCGAAGGTTTCCGAAAACGCCCGAATTATCCATTGAGAACTTTTATGCCATCCTGTACTACGGAATTTTCATGATATTTCTCGAAGATTCTAGATCATTCTTTACTCTTCCACTATAGTATAAAAGGGCGACGGAAACCTCCGATTAGTTAGTATAGATTCGACTTTTGTGCTGTAAACTTCGAGACATTGACAATTAAAGATTTTGCCGTTATTTTAACCATAGTTACGTTACATTGTTAGTAAAGGTATAAAAACGAAGGCACGTGTTTTTATACGAGGTGACTCGAAACAATAATATTTGTTTAACGTTACACCAATAGGTGGCGCTAGTACTCATAGAATAAACTTTCCTGATGTTGGAGCAAATATCAGAGGGAAAAAAATAGGTCTAGTACCTTTCTTTCTTGCGATCCTTGGTTTTTTATGGGACCACCGCGGAAGTGCACTTTTTTAAATAAAAAGAATTTTTGAAAATCGGTACATAAGTGACGGATTAATCGCGTAACATATACACAAAAAAATACATACCCAGCGAATTGAGTTTGAAGTCGGATATTAAAAAAAAAAAAACATTTTTTACCTGTTGGACTGACTGTTAATGGATTTCCTTGCTTGTCTACACAGGCCAACGAACATGTTGCATCAGAAACCTATTCCCTTTACTTTTTTGGATCTGTCCCTTCAATAACTTTCTACAAAAAAAAAAAAAAAACATAAATTTAAAAATGTTTGCATAAAATTGCTTGCAGAACTCATCGATCGAATTTACTAAAATTTATTTATATGAAAGTTGCCAAATAAACCAATAATTTAAAATAACAATCATTTTAAAAGTTTTACCAGAAAACTGACATTTAAAAATTTTTTAGAAAAACACAAAATTTTGCATAAAGGCAATACGAATTTCGTCACGAGAGATCTACTACAGCAGGCAGATTGGGTTTCTAGGTGAATCCCAGATTGTTGCTTCTAATTCGCGCATTTAGTTCTGACGTCACGACGCAGGCAAGGAATCCAAACAATAGATGTTTATTATGGGAATTCGTGATAAAAGTTAAAATAACGCGATTTATGTAAGTTTTTGTATGTTTTAAAGTGTTTGTGACTAGTGCGGGTATTTGTGACACTGTGACTCTAAATTTTCGTGATTATTTACCTAACCTAACTATGTGAACAAAAGTATAATTTTCTTCTAACTTCAATCGATGATATTAATGCTGAAAGGTTCCTCGTAATCCATTGTGATAAAACTAATATAAAATATCTTAAATAGTGCCACTAATGTAACAAAAATGAAAAATTAAGTATATTTTCCATAGAAATCTTTGTTTGTTTTATGGAGAGGTGAGGGGGTAGAGGGTTTGTTTGGATTCCATTTAAAGCCTTAAAAATATACCTTTAGAGTCAGCCTTTATGGCAGTGTGAAAAAGCGCATAATAAAGAAATTTGACAAGAGTATAATCTATCGCTTTTGGTCCTGCTGACCACAATGATTATGCAGAGCTAAAGTTTATTGCTTTTTTTTGTATGCGATTGTTTGCACAGCTAAGCGAAAATTCTGCCTCTAATGGTATGTTCTTGAGGGTAGAAAAACGTCAACGTCGTGTGACGTCACACTAAATGCGCGTATTTCGGGTTATTTTAAAGTTATTTATATATTCCTCTTAACACAGTATAAAGAAGTAGAACATTTTTCAAATAAAATTATGTTCGAAAATGCTTCGTTTCCGAAAGACAGGGTTACCCGTGAGGGTCTTTCCTTCCCCCCAAATATTCAAGTTTTTAAGTCCCGTGGTATCAAACTCCCTCTTACCCTGCTTAAGACACCCACGGTACGTTAGTATTTAGGCTTTTAGCCTTTGTGGATTGTCCGTAGATTTAAAAAAAATCAACCACTGTGGGTTTTTATTTCGCTTATTTGGTTTTCTTGTTTTTAGTATGATTTTTGCTGCGTCCATTGGTTTAATTTTGACTTTGGTTTAATAAAGATGGCATTAGGCCTTAGACACGATACTAAGCTTCAGCGGCCAGCATTGAGCGAAAAAGTTCTTTTATTCTCGCATAAAGACACTCTTTGTTTGACCTCCGGATAGTGCGGACGTGTGTAGAGGACTACAAAGTTCTTCCCGGAGTAGCGGTTAGAGGTGCCGTATGGACGTTTTTACCTTTGGGGATCAAGGAAAGATTCATGCTAAATTGGCGGCATCTTTCTTCTGGATCTAAGCGCTGTGAGCGAAGATTCCTATAAGCTGATAGTATCCTCTGTTTGGTGGTGAACACGAGGTATTTCTCAAATGGCAGGAAATACATGAGCGTGCCATGGGTCTGTCTGTCAGTAGTGAAAGTGAAGGTTATACGTAACACCAGTAGCAGTTCTTGGTTTGACAGCCGACTATTTATCGATTGTAGAATTATTTTTGTTTTCTTTTTGGAATTTCTGGGAGCAACGAGGTCGATTATCCAGATTTTCCGCCGACGAAGCCCTGGAAGTCCGCAGGGCCGTATTATTCATTAGGCTGACTAGGCTACAGCCTAGGGCGCCATGAAAAAGTAGGCGCCAGACAAGGGAGTAATAGGCGCTAGACAGGGGAGGTTTTAAAAATGATTAGGTTGAGTGGGAATTTTGGTGACTAATTTCTCTGTGAATAAGGTGCTTTAAAATGAAATAGAAAAATAGGAGTGAAAGGAAGGGAATGACTTTTTTTTTTAATTTTTGGTGGAAAATAGGAGCTCCGGGAATTCTAGCCTACGGCGCCTCAAACAGTTAATACGGCCTTGATAGTCCGGAAGGGGAAGAGTGGTGGATTGGACATGAAGGGACCAAATCCAAGAAAAAAAAATAGAATAGAATAGAAAGATCAAAGACAGCGCTCTCACAATTTCCGCTCAACGCTGCCGCTGGTCGCTGACGCTTAGTATCATGTCAGTGGCCTTACGCATAAAACAAAAAATTTAAAAAAACGCCTGTCATTTTTAGCCAGATACTATTGTTTACAATGCTAATAACCTTATCGCGATTAGGTACTTGAATTAGTTTTTATTGATAAAAGTGTCCTGTCTATGGTCGTAATAATTATTGGATTTACTTTTTTTATTTTGATGAAGTGTTTGTCAAACACATGTTTTATTTGTCTGATTGTGATATACTATGAACATTACACATATCTGATGAGAAAGTGACATTAAAAAAATTTTGGACTTCCATTATCTCTACTTTAATTATACAGGGTGTTGAGGAAATAATATTTAAAACTTTAAGTGGTGATTCCTTGCATTAATCTAAGCAAAAAGGTCTTCATAACATATTATGTCCAAAAATCAGACGTTTTGGAAAAAAATTGCTGAACTTATTTCATTTCAGTTATAAAATAAATTAATTTTGCACCTAATTATTTAAAATTCTATGCCTTATAGCGTTAAATTAATTAATACATCATACTTATTAATTAACTGTTTCTAAAACTTTTTTTTATGCATATTAAAAACAACCCATATAACATTTTTTGCCGGCGTTGTACATTTAATTTACTGGCATTGCCAACTCTTTTTGGCAAGGCATTGGCAAAAAGGTATCAAAAAGACGCGAAAGTGGGCAATTGGCCGTTATTAGGCCACGTGTTGCAGATAATGTGATGGCATCCGTCATTAATAAGTTATTGGCAAAAAAATGCGTTTAAGATGATGGCATCCATCATTAATAAGTTATTGGCAAAAAGATAACAAAAAGACACGAAAGTGGGCAAATGCAGATACTCCCAAGCAGCAAGCTGACGTCTTATTGACGAAAATTGTCACATATACTTTTTTAAAAGCTAAAATGATGCGATATTTTATTTGAAAACTAAAATAGGAAAAAACTCCTTACTGCATGCAATTTCCTTGCAATGCAAAGTACCATCTCTCGGAACATTGTCCAACTTGGAGATGCAGATTTTTACACTAGCCGAAGATATTTCTTTCAAAGCTAAGTGAGATCACCTACCGCAGACCGCTCTCGAATTATTTTTGTCTAATGGATACGGTTTAGACGATAAAAAGCGAAGATATTGCAGAAACGTAGTAGTTTATTGTCCATTACGCCATCTATCGGTATGTCAAAAAAACTATTAAATATATATAATATTTTTATTAACACGTCTTTAAAACTTTTAATAAAGTTTTAAACAAAATGTTTACAGCTCCTAACAGTCTACTTGAATATCTTGCCTTCTCGACTAGCCATCACCTTGCCGGCAAAAAATGTTATATGGGCAATTTCGGCTTCAGCGACCCCAAAAACAAAAAGATACCAAAGTCTGGTCTTTCGGACCTTCAACTTTTTACTTATTGGGCTTGTGATTGACCTTAAAAATGACCTTGACTCTGACCTAATAGGGTCAAACCAACCCCAGATTCGAAAGCGACCCCAAAAACATACAGATATCATGGTCTATTACTGCCATTTTTTTTTTTTAGTAAATATAATGTAACTAAATAAAAATTTCGTAAAACTATTCAGTAATTGAGGGCATAATTTTCAACAAATATACCAACGTAAACAAGTCGACGAATCACTTGCGGATTGCGTACGCTCGTATCCCTGTTGTGTGAAAATTTAATTATTAACGACTCAATTTTCTCGAAAACGATTGATTTCCGGACGTAATTTATCTATCTATCTTATTTGCTTAGTATAATAAAAGGAATAACCTCTTTAAGTTACTAACATTATTTCCGTAACACCCTGTATATACAACGTTTCGGGCAGTTTTATCTCTGTCCGCTCTCAAGTGTAATATTATAGAGAATTTTAATAAGAAATTAGTAGCAGGACTACTAACCAGAAATTCTCCTAGGCCCGAATTTTGACTTAGGGAGTAGGAAAGGGTGTAAAAATTCTTTTGGTTAGACTCTTTTTATTACATTTCAAAAAAGGCAATTTAAAAGAGAGAGGGGAGAATTTTCTTTTATGCAGGCTACCAAGTGGATGTGAGCAGCCGTACATTGAAGCAATTGAAAAAACAAATCGTGAATGTGCCCGCGTAACAGTTTAAGAAGCACTGCTTTAAAGAATAATTAATCTATTCGATTATCTTAATCAACACGTCCTCGATATAGCTGTCCCAATTATATAATAAATTATATAATGACGTCAGAGATAACACAAGATACCAAACACACCTTCTATAAAGCAAATTGGAAAATCATGGTTTTTATCTAAAAGGTTTGGTTACCTATTTTTTTTTCCTTTTTAACCTTAAAATGGGGTTTTAAACTTTTATAGGAGAAACAATAAATATATTGCCTAAAGTATAAGGGAGATAAAAATTTGGTTAAAACTTAATGCTAAAATCTAGTTCCAGTTTAAAATATTCCGATTTTTTACGCGACTTACCATGGCCTTAGTTACAGAGAGGTGTGCATTTTAGAAGTTTATAAATAAATAATATTAAGCCCTTAAAATACTTGTAAATATTTAAAAGCCCGGTATATTTTGAAAAGTAAATAGGTAAATTTTCTATTAAAGCAGCACTATTTAAAGTTAAAAAATATACAGGATGTTACAGAAATATGATGCTAATTCTTAAGAGTGGTAATCCTTAGGCGATTTTAAGAAAAAAGTTTGAATTAAGCTATGTCCTAAGCCCCTTAACTAATTTTTTAGTTACTAAGTACAGTAATTAAAAAAAATAAGACTTTGTATCAAATTTACTATTAGTCTGTTTATAAAATAATAAAATGTATTTTTAAATGTTTTTTTTTTTCACGAAAATTGCATATTAGACAAAAAAGTCAAGATATCAATAGTTTTCCTTTAACGGAAAAGCAGTGGCGTATATAATATTTTTAATTTAATGTTTAGTCTGCGTGCCTGTAGGAATGCCGCTAATTAAACTCCTGTATCAAATAAATAATAGTTTAAAAAACTAAAAAACACGCTTTTATATGCAACCGAACTAAAAATTAGAAAATATTTTTTTATTAAAAAAAATATTGTGACTTCATAGTAAAAGCGTGGGGTGCTTAATATATTAAATATTATAATTATTATATTTGCCAATATCTATGAGGGAAAAGTTATGAAAAAATTGTAAAATGCATCCCACGCTTTTACTATGAAGTGACAATATTTTTTTAATAAAAAATTATTTTCTAATTTTTAGTTCGGTTGCATATAAAAGCGTGTTTTTTAGTTTTTTTAAACTATTATTTATTTTTCATTTTTTAGTTCGAGATGCATTTATGTATGTATGTATGTTAAAATGCTCCAGTTTATTCACTAAAAAATTCCTTCGCCATTTTGTCAAGAGTAGCTAAACCTGAGAAAAGTTTGGAATGTTGCCAAAAGATGGCAACACAGGTGTTGTTTTTATAATATAATGGATTTTTTTTCCTGGCGATCCAAACCAGGATAACGGAATACTGTTTGCAGATTATTGCATTGTCATGGGTCCTTAATACGTGTGCAAAGTTTCAAAGAAATCGAATAGCTGGAAGTTGGTTAAAATTAGGCTCAAAGATTCCGTTACATAGATAGATAGATGGATAGATGGATAGATAGATAGATAGTTACAACCCAAGTTAATAAAAGCGTGTTAAAAATGGCTGCTAATACTCAGAAGTTGTTTGGTAAATTTCATAAACATATCTAGGATGTTATTTAAGTTATGATGAATTCTACGAATAACGGCTTCACATCCTTAAGGATTAGCATCTTATTCTGTAACACCCTGTATATTGCGAAATAAATGCAGAAATCGGTCGTATTTTTGTTAGATTTTTGCACACAAGCTTTTTTAAGGCAAGTTGCTTTACAAAAAACTTTTTAAGCGTTTTTAAAAGTATCTTAATTAAAATTTGACAAATACATATATAATTGTTTTGAACTTTACAGTTTTCTATAAATTTTTGTTTTTAAAAAACCAATGCATATGTTACGCCGAATTTGTGTAATTGCCAATTTCATGTACAGTGCCGGATTAAGCGAGAAGCCGTGAAGCGACAGCTTCAGCGCAAGCGTTAAGGGGGCGCAAAAATAGGGTGACAAGAAAGTACAAGTATGGCGGTTGTATATTGTTGTTAAGGAGTTAAATAAAAAGGTTGAGTTAGAAGGGGCGCAAATGAAAAGGTAAGGCCCATTTTTTATTTTATTTGGAACAAAACTTTAAATATTTTTCCCGTGTCATATATCCAAATTCATAGGGGCGCCGAAATTTTAAGTTCGCTTCACTAAAAAAAATACCTTGATCCGGCACTGTTCATGTATTTGGCAAAGTTGTGGTTAATTCGTGAAATATGCAGTAAATAAAACTCTCACATTGGGGTGGACATGGTTAGTTCCGGTTAATTTAATATAATTTTTTTAATTCGCTTAATTAAAAAAAAGATTTAACCAAGCAGAACTAACCACGACCCCTTCTTTTCAATGTGATAGTACAGCTTATTTCACGAATTAAGCTCAAAAGAAATTTGTGATCAATTAACAAAAAAAAAACTTTTTTTTAAATCCTTATTTTACATTATCTACAGTAACAAACCTAACAAAACAAAACCTTAAAAAATCTTACTCTGACACATTTAATAACCGCATTCCATATATCATCAGTGGACTGCTCATAAAAATCCGGCTGATCATTCCAAGTTTTCGTCGGCTCCACATGACTACTTAAAATTTTTCCAAAATCAGTCACTAAAGCCGCTCGTACACTTCCAGTTCCCACATCCACACCGACGAAGTACGCCTGAGAAGAAACTGAAGTCATATTATTTTTCTTTTTTTATTATTTTGTTTTTAAATATATTTTAATGTATTTTTGTTTATACCGGTATTATTTGCTTTAATTCGTTTTGTAAACTACTTATGTTCGTTGGTCATGCTTTGTATTGTTAATTATTAAGTATTTTATTTTAATTATTTTACTCTTTTTAATAATATAAGTATATTAAAGCTGCTTATTTTTAATCGCGAGCAAACCACTACTTGGAGTAAAACTAAATAAAAATTAATTAAGTTAGAAATTTTAATCCAAGGTTATCGCCGGCTTAGTGGTACTATACACTGCTGGCGGACTGAAGTCAAAATAATATTGTTTATAATAAATAATTACTACATAGATAGTACATATTTAGAATTTCCGTTTTACGTATTAACTGATAAAGAAAGTTTTGTCACACTGCCATCACAAGCGTGCCTATAGATGTTTTAATAAAGTGTTTTAAGATTAACAAGCATTCTTTATCATTTATCTCGCACTCTAACAAATGGTTAGTTTTGGCAGAGACAACAATGAGACGAGCAACTAAATGTAAATAAATTATCCGAGAGAGAGATAGCTGCTGGGCCTTCCTTGTCTGTCTTCAAGAAAGGAAAACACAGATGGCGCGTGAGTCGACTTTATCGTTTGCCCGCCAAATTCAAATTATATAGCTCTGCTATTTTTGCCCTTAATGTTAGGTACTTGTTTTTGTTTCCTATTAATATAAAATATTGGGGTTTAGTTCAATAATTACACACACCTTATTAAAAATGTCATTTATTTGGTTTTTATAAAAAAAAATTCTTACAGATAACCATGTCAATATTACCTTAAATTATCTGTTGAAAAGCACAAATTTAATATATACACTGTGATCACTAATAAAAGTCAATATTCAAAGTCCAATTAAAGGTAAAAAACCACGAAACACACAATAAATCACAGAAAATGTAAACAAACTGTCCAAACAAATCGGCCATTGAAAAATATCAAACACAAATATCGATTAACATTTCGGCGTGACTGCCTGCGGCAACGTTGTCAAGTTAAAAATATTCGATTCATGGTATATTTTCTTTCTCTTAATTAGATGTGAGCCAAAAAATGACATTAAAGTTTATATGCAGAAATTGTAAACAACTTGGCAACCCAGGGCAAAGCGATGATTGCTCCATCTACGATAGCCTGCCATGATAAAAGACAAAGACATATTTATTGGAACTTGCGTTAAACCAGAAAGAGATAAATACAATGGACAAATTGTTAGGACCAGTTACTCGTCTCATTCTTGTCTCTGGTTTTGGTTAGCATTTAAATATTTCAAAAACAAATCCTAAAACAATACGTAATCACTTTAAAATCAAAAACATAATTTAAACTTAAACAATTTCAAAGTCAACAAATTATAACTTAAACTAAGCCAGGGTTAAATATACTTGGTCAAGCATGTTAGCTTAAGTAACAGTTTTTATAAAACAGGTTCGAAGTTCTGGTTAAGCACTTTTTCTATACCTCATATTTTGTGTGGATCGAATGTCTAAAAACTTTGACATGGAACCCACACAAAATATACACTAGAAGCTATTTCCTAAAGAAAAACAATTTAATACAGCGGTAAAGCTGGCTGTCCATGAGAGCGGTTTTTCCTTGCGGATGATAATTCAGTGTTGTGATTGGTAAGTGCAAATTAAAAATGCTTTTCCCGCCAATCACAATGCTGAATTATCATCCGCGAGCGGAAAACCGCTCTCATGGACAGTAGGCTTAAGTCATATAAATTATTGTTAAAAAGTATCTTTAACAAAGTCTATTACACGGAGAAAATAATCGAGAGAAGTAAGCGCTAGGTTTATACGTGAAGGCCCTTTTTTTTCTATTCTATTCTATTTGTTTTTCTTGGTTTTGGTCCCTTTAGGTCCAATCCACCAGCTCTACTCCTTCCGGACAATGGTATTCAGGTCTTTGTCGGCGGAAAGCCTGATAATCAAGTTTGTAGCTTCTGAAATTCCAAAAAGAAAACAAAATAATTCTACAATCGATGCAGTGCGTAAATTGTCGACTGTCAAACCAAGAACTGCTACTGGTAATGGGCATAATCTTCACTATCACTTGCTGACGCTTCCAGTAGATTTTCACTCACAGCGCTTAGTTCCAGAAGAAAGATGCTATCAATTTAGCGTGAGTCTTTCCTCGATCCCCAAAGGCACAGAAACGCCCGTACAACTCCTTCAGCTGCCTACCCGGGGACGCTATGTAACCTCCTACGAAACGTGACCGCACAACTTGAAGATCGCGGAGAGGCCCCGACCTTTTTTTGCTCTTTAAAATTTTTGAGGCTACTAAATATAATTTGGGTGTATCCCATCTCGGC
The DNA here is from genome assembly GCA_014170235.1 of Listronotus bonariensis. Taxonomy (NCBI): domain Eukaryota; kingdom Metazoa; phylum Arthropoda; class Insecta; order Coleoptera; family Curculionidae; genus Listronotus; species Listronotus bonariensis. Next base: position 38,301 of record JACEGR010008245.1, read on the forward strand.
AACACTTTATTAGGGTCAATTTTATGACACCTTGTCGAACCATTTATAATGACCCAACTAGGCACACAGATAATAAAAAAGACATATATATAAAATGTATATTAGTATTGGGTTTAATTGAGGAATTAAAAAAGCGTTGCTTACCAGAACTAACAATTCGTAAGTGTGTATTAGTCTTGGGTTTAAAAAAGACTTAAAAAAAGGCGTTGCTTACCAGAACTCAACAATTCGTAAGTGTTTATTAGCCTTGGGTTTAAATAAAGACTTGAAAAAAAGGCGTTGCTTACCAGAACTTAAGTAATGAAAAATTTTATTTTTAAATTAAAAAAAAAAAATGTTTTTTTGGTTTGTCTCACCTCAAAGAACCCCTCTATATGTAATTTTATTAAATTTTATTTTTAAATTACAAAACTTTGCAAAATATCAGCCTTTTTCAGTACAGTGCATTTCTCTAATGTCCCCCCTTTAAAAAATTAAAACTTTGAGATATAAAATTAATGCATTAATGCTATATTTTAGGGTAAAACTGACAAATGAAAACTTTAAGATGGCGCCTGGACGCCATCTTTGGAAAAAATCAAATAGAAAGGGGAGCCTTGTAATACATCATTATAAAGCTCCTGACGAGTACTTTATTACCGTAGAATATAAAGTCAATACCTTTACCCAATACAAAATGGCGTACTTTTAAAATTACCTAAATACCTGATTTGGATGGCTATATTTCCGAAACTAATAATTTAAGATGTACTTGATGGAGTATTTTTAAAGCTTCCTTAATTAAAAAATATATACTTTTTTCCTACCCTGCATATTATCACCAGTATTACCAATAAAAAGATCTCTAAAAGGGCTTTAAGAAAATACCACATTAAGTACATCCAACTTTATTAGTTTCGGAAATATGACCATCCAAATCAGGTATTTAGGTAATTTTAGAAGTACCGCCATTTTGTACTA
>JACEGR010008246.1:0-39240 GCA_014170235.1 Listronotus bonariensis
CGAGCCATCCCTAAATGTGGTAAATATCTTTCGAAATTTCTAACATACATCGTTTATTTAAACCTTTAAAACCGCGGTGTTATATTTTAGTCTATGAAATTTAAAAGTGTTGTCCCTTATTTTCATTTTCTCACAGATTCCCTTTAATCACTCAGTCTTTCTGCTTGCTTGGCGTATTTTTTTTTCTTTTTGTTTTCAAAGAAGATCGCATTTTTTGTAATGTATAACCTTGGCACCATTCTTAAACCAACTTAAAGAGCACTGTTTACTTCTTTTCTATATTTCCGGGACATTCTCATTTTTTCTTTTTGTTCTTGAAATAAATATTAGGACTTCAAACTAGTTTTCAGTTTGCAGATAAAGAAATTTACAGAAAAACTTTGTATATTTATAATTTAAAGTTTAAACTATCAAACTGACATTAAATGTCATCCATTAATCAAAATCCTTGTATTTTGATTGTTATGGAGCCACTTATATTTATAATTGTATCCCTTTTTGTTGTTAAAACCTGCATATATCTGTTTCATTTATCTTACGCGATACATTTAAAAGGTGTTAATAAACAAGTTAAAATATATTGTAACTACAAAAGTTTGTCTTTGATTAATTGATACACCCGCATGATAAGAGCCAAATGCTGTTGTATAACGACATTAGAATTCATGTTACAGATACGGTAACAGGGTACTAACGCCCAAGCACTTCGTTTGCGTGTGTCCGTTACTTGTAAATAACTTTAGAAAATAGAAATATGCACTCTTTTTCTTTTTAACCAAAAATTGCCATTATCGTCATGTGATATCATCGTTGCAATTTGCAATATACGTGGGATCAGAGCAGGCGTACTTTATTTGATTTGCCATAAAAATAAAAGTTGATGATGGTTTCGAAAACGAAACGTCGGGCGTAAAATCTAAATACCATCATGTAGTAGCAAAAAGTGCCAATGAAAGTGTTATTAGCTTTTTTTATCCTTCAAATAAAGTCAGAAAAATAAAAATGATATAGTCAGTTCTTGCGTTGCTCAAAATACTTCAGCAGGCCATGAAAATTTTTCAGTTTAAACGGCATGTAAATAAGCCTTAAAACACAACGCTCAATTTCCACCTAAGCTGTATCTCCACAGGTACCGAGATTCCCATGCTTGCGGACACCGTTGCTCTTCTTAAAAATATTTACCTTAAACCCCTCATGAACCACACTGGTGTGACAAAAGCTGTCTCTTGGTGCATAGGAGGTGTCCCTTAAATTAAAAAAAAAAATGTCTCAAACTGGTATAAAAGTTATTATTAAAAAAAAAAATTATTGCCCTGTTCACTAAGACGTTAAGAACAATATTCATATGAAGTTGAAGTCGGATAAGCTGTAAAACACCATATACAATGAGTCTTAACAGGCGACCCTTACCCCACACTTAATTAACTAATTAATTCCCATAAAACAATCACTACCAAGAGCTCATGACCGCACACCATTCGACAACCCGACTATACCCGTCTAGATCGTCTGGCCCGGGTCCATGCTCCATACTACCGGTTTTGTGAAAAAAAAATACAAATAAAAACATGTTTATAATTTAAATTCCGCCATTTACTTTTCTTATTAGACCATAATACACACATATTCATATAGAAAGGCCCGATCTAATTTCGTAACAGTCGATTTGGAGAAAAAAACTGAACGCGACTGAGGCGCATTCATTTGAAATAGTTGTTGTGAGAGTGAAACGAACCTGCATTTTAGCGTAAAAGAAAATTTTAAAGTGCATTTCTTGAAGAAGAAGAATCAGTGGTTCCTTGCGAAGAACAGTTGAGTGAGTCTACTCAAAAAACTAGACAATTCAGTGAGCACCATCAACTAAAGTATCCCAGAACAACCTTTTTAAAAATATTGTATCGTGAAGAAAATACATTTTCACAAAAATCCGCTATAGTACTTAAGGTGAAAATCGACGAGACAATTTTGTGAAGAATTTTTGTGAAGAATTTTTTGTGAAGTGATCCTTTTAATAAAGCGCTCTTGGCGAAACTGTTTTAGAAACTAAACATCTTACTTCGTAAACACGTAAAGATTACATAATATTGCTTGCAATAGTTGGTTTATCAGTTTTGCAAAAAAGGTTGCTAAGCAATTTGAGATATTTAAATTGGTGATAGTGAAGAATTCTACGATAATTTTGAACCCTATAAAAAAACAGAAAATAACGATATTTGCATGTAGATTTTTACAATTTTGTGAAGTGTTTGCGTATATTTTGTGAAGAATTATAAAGCTTTTTGTGAAGTTAATTAAAGAACTTGTTTGAAAATTGGGAAATTATGACGATTTACGGAAAATTGGTACAAATCATAATGATAGCTTTGGTTTTTTCTTTGGAGTGGAGAAACAGTGCAAGATTGTATGCCAAACATGGCACCTAAATATGTAGTGGCTCATCCAAAGGAAAGTTAAACATGGCCAAGGAGGTGGGTAAAGATCAGTTATTTTTCGCCCATCATATGTAGTCACAAAACTTAAAAGTTCTTATCAAAATTATTATTTATATCTATAAAAGTTTAGGTATTGGTTTTTACATTTTTTCAGAAGTAGTATAAAAACATAAATAAGTCAATAAAACGACCATCAAACTTGGTATTTTGTTGAAATTTTGGTATTTTGAGTGATTTTTTAGTTTTCTACTTAAAAACTTTTAGGCATTCGACGCACCAAAACCAATGACTGTAGTGTTCGAAAGTCCAAAGAGAATCTTGGTGCTTCGAGTGCTTGGCAAATTTTTTAGAAGAAAATTTGAAAAACACTCAAAATAAAAAAATATTAACAAATATGCCAAGTTTAATGACCGTTTTATGTGACTTGCTATTTATTTTTTATAGTACTTTTAAAAAAATGTAAAGACCAATACCTAATCTCCCTAATAGATATAATAAATTAATTTTAATAAGAACTTTTAATTTTGGTGACTATGATATGCATAAAAGAGCTGATCTTTACCTACCTCCTTTGTGGTGTTCTTATATTTGTAAAAACAAATGTGAAATAGTTTTTTTGTGCATTTTTTCTCTTAGAATCTAAAAGAACTCTTGTAGTCCGAGAGGTGCCTTTGCCTAACGGGCGAGGTATAACTACAATGTTGTGTATGTCGTAAATTTAATAATTTTTATTAATAATAAATGAAAAAATGTGTGTAATGTCTCTAATGAAGTTGGCGCTACTGCAAGAGTGTCTAAAACTTTTTAATCTTTTATCAAAAAAAAATTAAGCTTTAATTTTTATTTTTCAAAAACCTTTTATTAACTTGGGTTGTAACTATCTATCAATCTATCTATCCATCTGGCTATGTTTGTAACGGAATCTTTGAGCCTAATTTTAACCAACTTCCAGCTATTCGATTTCTTTGAAACTTTGCACACGTATTAAGGACCCATGACAATGCAATAATCTGCAAACAGTATCCCGTTATCCTGGTTTGGATCGCCAGAAAAAAATTCCATTATATTATAAAAACAACACCTGGGTTGCCATCTGTTGGCAACATTCCAAACTTTGCTACTCAATGGCGAAAAAATTTTAGTGGGTTGCCATCTGTTGGCAACATTCCAAACTTCGCTACTCTTGACAAAATGGCGAAAAATTTTTTAGTGAATAAACTGGAGCATTTATTTTTAAAAATTAATTGATATAACGAACTAAAAAATGAAAAATAATTAATAGTTTAAAAAACTAAAAACACGCTTTTATATGCAACCGAACTAAAAATTAGAAAATAATTTTTCATTAAAAAAATATTGTCAATTCATAGTAAAAAGCGTAGGGTGCTTAATATATTAAATGTTATAATTATTATATTTGCCAATATCTATGATGGAAAAGTTATGAAAAAATAGTAAAATGCACCCCACGCTTTTACTATGAATTGACAATATTTTTTTAATGAAAAATTATTTTCTAATTTTTAGTTCTGGTTGCATATAAAAGCGTGTTTTTTAGTTTTTTTAAACCAAAAAGTAGGAGCGTTGGAAACAATTGAAGCAGCAATATTAACGGTTATTTACGCATAATAATAATTGGGAGAAAACAAGTGAGAAATGCATTATTGCAGAAAAATTAATTAGTCTTTGGTCAATTTATTTTACTTATTTTTATTTCTTTTAAAAGCTATTCTTCTATGCATCGGTTAATACGGTTGTGTTGTTTTGCAGGTTGGCAATTGTATGCTACAGCAGAATTTTTAACAGTCAGATTTTTAAACATGTGCCGCGCGTAGAGTGTAAAAGTACGCACAACACTTTCAATTGGTTTAGTTTTTTTTAAGTTTTTAACACCCTGCATCTTTGGAAACAAGGGATTTACGGACCCAAAAGCTGGCGAAAGCCACAACCCCTAATATTGACTTGACTTGACTTCTTTGTTTGTGGCTTAGGTCCCCGAGGGTCCAATTGCCAGTACGTCCCTCTGTGAGAGGGGTTGTATTCTGGGTAGGAGTCTCCAGTAAGTCGGGCCTGTGCCCCTGGTGGCTCCCGAGCTTTTCACTTTTAATTGTTAATACTTATTGTACTTTCTTCGATGCAATGCATAAATTGCGACTATCTAGCCAGCGGCTGCTACTGGTATCGCGCATAACCGTCACTTTCATTCCTGACGTATTTCCGCAGGCGTGCGCACCTCCTCGACCATACGAGGACACCATGTGTTCAACACCAAAACGTAAAAACTTCAGGCTTTAGGAATCTTCACTCACAGCGCTTAGCCCCAGAAGAAAGAAGCCCCAATTTAGCGTGAATCTTTTCTCGATCCCCAAGGGTACAGCCACGCTCGTACGATGCCTTCAATCGCCTACCCGGGAGGTCTATGTAGACCTCTACGTAAACATGAACCGCACTACTCGAAGATCGCGGAAAGAGTCGACCCTTAATATTAATGTTAAGAGGTGCAGCATGATACACTTTAATTTTTCAAGGTTAGTTTATATTAATAAGGTTGCGACACATCCTCAACTTTTAGGCGGTTCGAGGTCGGGGACGCAAGGAAGGGCACTCCACGGAGAAAAGTTGGCAAGACTGGGTAAAATCAAAGCCGATGATCAATCCAGTGGCGTCTAGAATTTGCGCATTTCATCTTGCATTGTTTTGGAAGTGATATTTGTTGAAAGATGAAATTCCAAATGTTTTTATTTAAAGTAAAAGAATTTACAACTTAATAATATTAAAACTGTTGTGTAAACGGTTGTTCTACTAATACAATAAACTGTATATCTCCGACACCGAAAAATGGGAGATGTGACGTCATAACACGTCAAACCAATATGGCCGAATGTCGCGACCCTATATAGTAAAGTTTGTCGGTCGAGTTACTGGACGCCCTGCAACATGTATGTGAAGGTCAATTTCAGTTGAGTGATGAAAACTTTGATGTTCGAGTGGTGCCCAAACGGTGAGCTTTATCGACTGTAATAAATAAAGAGGACCTTATTTTTAGGTTTTTGATTGTCTATAAAATGGCGCCACCTAGCTTTGCGGATACCTGTCAAAATAAAAAAGTTATGATGTAAATAAATTTTTAAGTTTTTTAGGTAAAGTGCCCTCTGGCAGTATTTAAAAAAAGTACTGTCTTGAAATCTTAGAATCCTGCAGAGCTCGATTTGTAGTGCCAAATATCAACTGGATTGGTTAAAAAATAAATGCAATATGGCGAACAAACCATAATACAAAATTGAACTTTGACGGCTTGTAACTCGAAAACGAATGAGCGGTATTAATAACCTATAAAATTATTTGTGTTACGTCAAGCGGTTGTCTACCAATGATACATTAAACACGCAACTTGCAACGTGCCACATAAGGTAAATACAGCGCATTTACATTTACCACATAAAACCCTTAAGAATGCAGTAAAAAGCACAGGAACCTGTAATTTGATTGGTTTTAAGCACCCAAGACTACAATAAAAAGCACAAGCACGTGTATTTGATTGGTTTGAAGCGCTATAGACAGTCATGCAAAACTGTCACATTGGAAAGTCACTGCTAGTTCTGATCAGTTAAAAAGACTTAACTGACCAGAACTAGCAGTGACTTTCCAATGTGACAGTTTTGCATGACAATCTCATAGCGTTTCAAACCAATCAAATAACACGTGCTTATTGCTTTTACTGTACTCTGTCTAAAAACCCGTCGAATTCGACGGGGTTCAATCTAGTTTAAGTTAAAAACAAAAAAGTTTTTAACTTTTGTCTAATTCACCACAAATATCGAAAATATTTGATATTGTTATATTGATATATCGAGAACTTAAATATCAGATATTTGAGTTCCGATATATCGATAATTGAAAATAATCGATATGTTGTTGCCATCCCTATCGATACTGCGTTTGACGTAATATTTCCCGAGATATAGGCAAGACAACGTGTTGTATTTTGTTTTTGTTTTTAAAGAAAAAAACGGAAATAAAACATTAAAAAGTTGTGATACGACGTCTCAGTAAACAGAGGGTATAAATCACTCATATCTTTCTGCAAAAATCGCTCATACCTTTCTGCCAAAAAATTTAAATCTATAGAAAAAATAAGGTACGATACAAAAAAATAAAAATGGAATCCAAAAAAATATACAAATTTTTGGTAATTTTCTAGAAACCTGGGGCAACTCCGATTTTAACAAAATTTGGTATAGGGGTTTTTGGGGCGCTGATGACGAATCTAAAGAATTTTTTGGCGGAAACGATTTGTTCTCGAGATATTCATCATCAAAGTTCAAATTTGAACTAAGCTTATTTTCACTATATTCCCCCTTCTTTTTGCACACAATTCTTGATTTAAAGCTAAAGTGTCACAAAATATTTGATTTTCACCTTTGAAAACCCCGTTTTCTACGTTTTTAACATTATTTTTGCATTAAATTGCGTGGCTTTTCTTTGATAATGCGGCAACCATACCTACACATAGGGCTTCATGGCACACTGGGATTGAAATGATTCAAAGTTTAGCTATGCAATTTAATGCAAAAATAATGCAAAATACGTAAAAAAGGTGAAAATCAAATATTGTGTGCCACTTTAACTTTAAATCAAAAATTGTGTGCAAAGAAGAGAATATGTAAAAATAGGATTAGTTTAAATTTTAAGTCTGAGGATGAATATCTCAAGAACGAAACGTTTCCGCCAAAAAGTACTTTTAGACGTGATCAGCGCTGCCAATACCCCGTATATAAATTTCGTCAAGATCGGGTTGCCACAGGTTTCTAGAAATTACTCAAAAATGAAATAGTGAAAATATTGTACTACTACAGCTTTCAAGACAATAATTACCAAACTCAATAGGAAAAGGAAACTTTTGCATCATCCTGTATAAGAAGCTGCTATCGCTTATACCGTCATTTGGCAACCAGCAATACACTTATGCCGAGCTGAACGTCATCTGTCACCTAACCTAACCTTCAACTAACGAAATACACGTCAACAAAACACTTTTCCAAAAGCAAGAATTATTACCAGATTTCTTAATACTGCTAACAAAACCATCATCCTGTATAAGAAGCTGCTATCGCTATACCGTCAGTTTGGCAACCAGCAATACACTTATGCCGAGCTGAACGTCATCTGTCACCTAACCTAACCTTCAACTAACGAAATACACGTCAACAAAACACTTTTCCAAAAGCAAGAATTATTACCAGTTTCCTAATATTGCTAACAAAACTAGTACTTTAAGGAACAAAAAAATGGATTCTTCAAAACCATTCCACTTCATATGGTAAGAAAAGAAAATTGTGAGGAAATTTCAACGTACAAATAAAAACACAATATTTCGGTACAGAGACCAAAAAAAAATAGAGTTCACCAAAATTTAAATTGTTTTTTTAAGATTTACAATTTATATGTTTCGCTAATTAATTTTTAGGATTTCGAAGGCCAATACAGGGCTGAAAGACTGTCCAGGATCCAGTAATAACCCTCTTCGGCTTCGTAGGGCTGATCTGGGGATATGTAATTCAGCAATTTTCGCAGACTGTTGTACATTTTAGCTGCTGGATTTTACTGGCAAGCATTGTAGGCATTTACATATCATAAGCCACTTCTGGCATAAGATTCTTGGCGAGCCATAAAGAAATTCTTCTTCATAGAAAGAGAGGATTGTTCCTCCTCTAAATAGAGGGCCCTTGACAATACATACTTTTTTGCATTAAAATTTTGGTAATTTCTAGAAACCTGCAGCAACTCGATTTTGACGAAATTTGGTATACGGGGTTTGGGGCGCTGAATTTTGAAACATTTCGTTGTTGAGATATTCATCATCAGACTCAAATTTAAACTAATCCTATTTTTACAATATTCCCCTTCTTTTGCACACAATTCTTGATTTAAAGCTAATGTGGCACACAATATTTGATTTTCACCTTTTAAAACCCCGTTTTTTTACGTATTTTACATTATTTTTGCATTAAATTGCATAGCTATACTTTGAATCATTTTCAATCCCAGTGTGCCATGAAGCTCTATGTGTATGTATGGTTGCCGCATTATCAAAGAAAAGCCACGCAATTTAATGCAAAAATATGTAAGCAATGAAAAACAGGGTTTTAAAGATTCAAATATTTGTGATACTTTAGCTTTATATCAAGAATGTAAAAATAAGACTGAATTCGAAATTTGGTTTGATGATGAATATCTCGAGAACGAAACGTTTCCGCCAAAAAAATCTCAAATTCGTGATCAGCGCCCCAAAATCTCCGTACCAGGAATTTCATCAAAATCGGGTTGCCGCAGGTTTCAGAAAATTACAAAATTTTTTGGTAATTATTTAGAATACGGTTTCTGCTATTTTTAGGATTTTTTAAACATTATTGATACTTACATATTTTAGACACTCTTCTAAATAAAACGTAAGTGGCGCACATCCAAAATATTCCGTTTTAAAAAAATATCAGTAAACAAACTTAAGGGACCGGGGAGTGAAAAGGAGTGCTGGGCGGGGTAAAATTGGTAAAACGAGTTAATGAAACTGAACATCACATGTAAAATTAAGTAAAATTACATTTTTTCCACATATTTTTGAAAATAAAGATAAAAAATATGATAAATATAAAATTGTTAATTCATAACCTAAAAGTGGAAAGAAAAACGACTAAAAACATCAGTTATACCATGCTAAATATGGAAAGCATTTGGCAACATCGGAAGGGTCTGATTCTATTTATGAGTGAATAAAAGAAAGAATTCACACAAACTGGATTCATAAAGTGTCTCTGGTGTAATTAAAGGATTAAAAAAAAACGTTGACTAACAAGAACTAACCTGACCACCCTTTATAATCCCTCTTTTATTAATAAACATTTATACAACGTTGCCAATTGTCCATAATAAAAGTGGACAAATGCCAAAAAAATATTTTTATTATTATAAAAAATCATAACTGCGCCTTCATATTATTATTAAGGACAACTAATAGATAACATGTACGTCAAAATATTTTTAAAAATCGTTAAAATAGCAGAAAACCGTATACTGATATGCCGGTTGATGCAGCTGGCCATCGCACTATGGGATAGAAGTTGATTTTTGGTCAAAAATTCTGAAACTTACCAATCTAACTTAAAATGAGGTGCTTTTTACTGGAAAAATATTATAAATTATTACAAATGCTTTTTGGAAACCCAAAACCTATTATATGTTATTATAAATTTACACCCCCTTAACATTATTATTTTCTTTTTGTTGTACAAAATAAACCAAAATGTCAGCTTGTTTGGTTAATTCGGTAGTATTCCCAATCAGTAATCCGATGATTATTATCTCATATGATATACAGGGTACGACAAGAGGTAGCGATTTTTTAAATGGAATACCCTGAATATTATATCACCACCAAAAAATCTTTTAAAATGCTTTAAAAAAAAATACTACATTTGATGTGTCTATCTCAATTAGTTTCCGGAAATATGACCATCCAAATCTGAAAAATAATTTTAAATTATTCTTAGAAGCGTAATAGAGATACATCTTCCCAACTGTTTTTATTTTTTAACGTATAAAATAAATAAAAAACACTGCTTTGTTGGGCAGATTCTGTAGAATCCATATCTTTCATCAGAATGCTTTTTATCTTTTGGGATATACAGTGTAGGACAAAACATATTAAATTTTAAAATGGAAAACCTTTGTGAAATTATAAACAATCTTGTATCTGTCCTTGCACTCAAGAAGTAGCAAAAAAGGAAATAGGAACGCAATTGTAAGTACAAAAACTTGATAAAGTAAAGGTAAACAATCTTTGACAAAGTAGCGAGACTTCATGAGACTGCATCGGAAACACAACAATAGCTCTTATTATTTAAACTTTACTTTTTTAGTAAACAAGGCCATTAAAAATCAAAGATTAAATCATTCCATGATTAATACTCACTTTTCTTATTTCTATCTAGCTCACAATTCCACCATGGCCCATGTACAGGAGAAAACCACTCAATTGGCAACCTGCAAGAGATGGGGACTCGAGTTCCTCGACCAAATCAAAGAAGAAGAAATAATTAATCTTGGCTAAATAAGATTTTTACTATTATTTATAAGTAATTTAAAAATAAAATTTTGTTTTCTGTATTTCAATTATTCATGTACTTACTTCAAAAAAAAAAAACCTAATAACTACTTGTGAAGTTCATATTTCACTGCCATCTCACCCAATTTTTGTCAAATGCGATCATTTTATATTGTTTAAAAAAGTTTTTGTTAAGCAGCCCACACACGATCAATATTATGGTGCAATATTTCATATTGTACAATAATATTGACGGTTTGTGGTTTATGTTGAGAGGTTATACAATATATTGTGCCAATCAAAAACAGTTTAATTGTTATTGTGCAATAGTGATTTATTGTGCCGTGTGTGGGTAATATTGCATAATTATTTCAGTTTTCTAATGGGAAAAAGTAATGGTTTTACAAAAACTGTTAAACAATTATGGGTTCAAAAGCAATAGAAGAAGAAACAAAGGTTTTTCTTCTTTTTTAAACATGTTGGAAGCAGCTGGGTTTCTCTTATCCATGTTTTAACCAGTAATTACAAAACAAAGCTAGTTATTGTGCAGTATATTGAATATAGTCAAAACCAAATATATTGCACTGTTTGGAAACGACTAGCAATATTATTGTACCATATGTTGCGCAAAAATATTGATCGTCTGTGAGCCCTTTTAAAAATTAGAAGAATGTGAAAAATTAGAAGAAACAAATGCATTTGAAGACAGAAAAAAATAAGAAATCCTGCGTAAACGATAGGCAATCCAAAATACACAAAATGGCATTTCTTATTGCCTAATATTAACAAGAGGCTTATTTTGAGGATTTTGCATAAGAAGAAAAATAATTTACAATTTGAAATAACAAAAACGAACGAATATTCTACAGAACCCTTGCAAGTTTTAAAAACTAATAGGTACTGATATTAAAAACATTATCAGAGCAAAAAACAAAAAATCCTTGGTGGTTTTTTTTTTATTTAATTTTCCAAGGAAAGTAAATCTTTCAGCTCTAAATTTTTAGACAGACAGCGTTTCGATAACTTTATCGAATATCAATAAAACACAAATCACTAAAAGAAATTTAATATACGAAAAAAAATATTTTTCACAGAAAACAGCTTGAAGCTGTTTTTCCTAAACGATAGACAACCCAAAATACATAAAATGGTATTTTGTATTGCCTACTTCAGCCAGGGTGAGTAACCTTCAGAAAAAAACATTAAGGTTATGTTTACGAATCGAATTTGAGTCATTTGTCAATAATCAGCATTCGGAAAAACAGCTGTTCCCAATTGTTGAGCCACAAAGAATAAAATCACATTTTTATATATTTAATGATTTCTCCAATAACATCACATTTTATCCCTTATTTATGCATTATTTTTTCTAAGAAAGTAAGTATGAGCCGGATTTACTTTGTTTTTTTCAGTTGACTAGTAAAATTTTATTGATTTTTCGAATTTTTTAAAGGTATTCGCCGATTATTGCGAATTTGGAACGTGCGATGAAAACACAGAGTATTGTTGTGGGGAAAATAAGTGTTGCAAAAAAACCGTCGACGTCTGGTACTACTGGTAAGTCACAAAAGTCGTTATTCTTAAAGTAATACACAGATTATTAGAAAGAAAATAAAACCAAACCTAACCACTAGTGATTTTTGACAAAAACACTTATTAGGAAGATCAAATTTCTGCTTCTTATTCATGACATGAAGTTAAACTTGCAATATTTTGTGATTAAGATTAAAGAACACGATCTTAATTCACAGTTCATAAGCTGATAAAATTGGGTATCGAGTTTAGACCTAATAAGGTGGAAAATATTTACAAAAATTACGCGATTTTTGGATTGTGTCTTCTCTAGAAACAATCACTTTTGAAATCAAGTCATTAAATTTTAGAAAAATATTAGGCATTATTGTCTAAAAACTAAATACAACAAAGAATTGTTAACAGTCAGCGTTCCGAGTAATTTTATATAAACCCACGAAACGTAAGTTCTGGGTTATTTAGCCTACATTTATATCAAATAGTTGAAGCTGGCTTAAACACCAAGCGGCTTTGAAGCGAATTTCAAGTCTACATGTTTATTTCAGTGGCTTGAAAATTGAGGTCAAGCACATTTTAGGCCATCATCATACGCATGCGGCAGTTTTGCATCCAACTTCACCGTAGACATCAAATGAAAAACAAACCTCACTTTTTAATTTGTCCCGTTTTGTGTGCTGTTCTTGGTGTGAGCGTGTTTTAAAGTTCTTTCACCTGTTTTTCAATTCATATTTTTTACAAAAATGTCAAAATCATATATGCAATTGACACTGGTGACATTCGAGGAAGCATTCATCTGAAGTTAGGCAGTTAATAATGCCACTTGAATCGTTTATATCGTGTTTTTAATCGACTTAAATAAAGTCAACACTACTTATTTTCAGGCTTGACTTGGACGATTCAAAGCCACTTTCAAGCGCGTTTATATCGCTCTTTTTAAGTCACTTTTAAAAGCCGCTTTAACTCAAGCTAGCTCCAACTATTCAATATAAACGTAGTGATAGAAAACCAAAAACAAGTTTGTTGACAACGAGCACAAGATATGATATTCGCGATTAAAAATTAAGAAACAATGTTTCAACACCGTTAGCTGATGAAGATGGGTATATAGATCCAATTGGACGAAAAATATTTACAGAAATTACACGATTGTCGGTTTATGTCTTGGCTAAAAACAAGCAACTTTGATAATATGACATTACATTAACTCAAGCTAGCTTCAACTATTCGATATAAACGTAGTGTTAGACTTGAACTGCAGACACAACAAAACCGAATTTGTAAATTTTTCTTTGTTGTAGAATTTTTAACGGAATTCATGATGACATCCACTTAAACACTTAACTCAAGTTGTAGACTATCTATTTTTTTTTTTTTTTGGTGCATTTATCCAATACAAATGTTAAAAAATGTTTTTTTGGGAAATACAATGGGTAAGTTCATCCGACATCAGCAGCTTTTTGTAAGCACAAAGCGATTCAGCGAAAAAAAACGACCCAGCACTTGGCAAGTCTCTGAACGCTTCGCTTCTTAGTTCCACATTTCAGTTAAAAATATAACCAAAATTTGACAGATGACTAACAGAACTTTCCAAAGGTCGACATTTGCGCAAGTCCAAATAAATGCTAAGTTTGGTTAGATAACAGAAGATATAGAATAAAGACCGCTTTGTGAAATGGACATCTGCTGAGTTCAAGCAGCTTGTCATTTTCAACTTCAACTTCAACTTGGGTGAACGCGACCGCTTACCAAGCAACTCAGCCGCTGAAGTCGGCTGAACGAACCCAATGCTCAAGATCGTTTGACTAGGTAAGGTTGCCTCATTACGTCACACATGTACCGCACTGCTGGTTCCTTGGTGCCAACATAGCAAACAAGGATGTCTAGACGGATAATACTATAAGGGTGAAAGAGCGCGATATACAATATTTTAAAAGCAGCTAGAATAATCATTGTTAAATAATTTACTAACAGGAAATAAAGATGTTACGGTAACAACTGGAATTAACAGTATTTAAAAGTATTTCTTTAATATTGACAAAAACACAAACTACACTCTGTTAAAAACTTTATTAAATAATGAGCAAAATACATATGTGACATCATGCTAACGTATGGTCCGCCATGTTGCAAGGCTTACGAGGCAACCTTACCTAGTCAAACAATCTTGCCCAATGCTAACTGCAACAACAGTAAGCAAAATATGATCCACAGTGCCCCTGCAGGTTGAAAATTTTAGTCGCTAATAACAGAATGTTTTTTCAGGGCTGCAGTCCTACTAGTGGTAATAACAATTATAGTAGCCGCCTGCCTCTACATAAGACGAATTAAAAGTAAATACACACCGTATAGCAAATTGGAACAACAATTTGATGAAGTTACTACTCATACGTAATTTATTTTTACACAGTAAATCATTTAGAACACAAATTTAACTTTTATATATCATATATCTAATAATAATAATAATAATATATAGAGTGATATAATATATATTATATTATATCACTGTTGAAAGTTGTTCTTCACTGAAAAGAATAGGATAGAACAAGGTAAAACGGTATGATGTTAGGGCCAGAAAATGTATTATTTTCGCCTTATCATTCTCAGAAACCATGGTTCATAACCAGCTTGTAAATATCAGGCTCAGCTCACCCATAAGGTCACATACTTAATGACCCACATACATAAATCGTTTTTACTACATAAAAGAAATTAATCCTTAAAAAAAAAACTACAAATCTATTCCTATGTGAAACGTCTCTTAATACAGAATCGACCTAATTCACTCGGCCGCGTTTTAAATTGACGTTATGGGTTTATATGGCAATGCATGATGCATTAAAACCAAAGAAAGAAGCACATATGAAAAAAGAAACTTATAGTATAAAATGGTCGACGGCCGACCAACTGTATTGTTTCTCAGTTAGTCGCGGTGGTTACCAGAGGGCATTTATGAGAATTCGCTAATACCGATCGGTAAAAAATAGGATTGCTAAGAAGTGGATTAGATAAAGAGGAACTAATTGGCCTATATGCAAATATAGGCAGAAATATTATATTTACATAAACGTTTTTCTGTTCCTGACTCGTATCTTTCTTTATTGATTTATTTCATACTTTTTTTGGTAATAGTTCGATATAGCGGTTTTCGCTATTATAAGAGATTTTCGAAAAATTCTTTTTCAGGGCGTTTCTATAGGTCGATTATGACACAAATCTGTATGCGCGTTTTCCAAAACCCATTTCTATAATTTATTATTAATAAAAACATATTTACGGGACGGTGGAGTGAACAGGGGTGCTGGGTGGGGACAAAACAGTATAAATCCAACGTCAAACACAAGAAAACATGTATACACTGCACTCGGGGCACATGAAAAATGTAAATTAATTTTGAAAAGTATAAAATTTTTCGAAAAACTATCCCACACAATTGAGATATCTCTTCCGCCATTAATTAAAGAAGGAAAATAGGCGCATTCATTTTGGTCAGCTGATAACATGAAGTTCGTCATTATGAAAATGACAGTCTTGATAGAAGCAGCGTTGCCAAACTTCTTATGAAGAATTAACACCAAGCCTATTTCGGGGATTATCCACCATTTCCATGAGAAACAATGGTATTTTTTGTAGAAATGCCTCCTTCTTTATGTTTAGGTATTTTCTTTTTTTCTCTACAAATTATAATAGGAAGAAGGAATAACTTAATTTTTCATAAGAATTTTGTACTGTATCTTCCTTTTTTTAAGCTATTGACACTTTCTCACTTTATTTGGCAACATCGCAAGACATTTACAGTTCTATTGCAAACTCTTCTTTTTATGCAGTGACAGCCATGGCGGGATTGTTGTACTATTATTTATTTTTAATTTTTTTAAACAATTTTTGGGACATTTTTGTAAACAGAAAGTGCGGCGGTGTGTACTGTGAAATACTGTTTTTGGGCGTTTAATGTAGGATTTCTACTGTTTCGTCCCCACCCACCACCCCTGTTCACTCCACTGTCCCGTAAATATGTTTTTATTAATAATAAATTATAGAAATGGATTTTGGAAAACGCGCACACAGATTTGTGTCATAATCGACCTATAGAAACGCCCTGAAAAGAATTTTTCAAAAATCTCTTATAATAGCGAAAACCGCTATATCGAACTATTACCCTTTTTTTATGAGGTTGATTAAACTATGCAAGAAATATTAAAGAAAAGAACTACAATAAATTGAAACTTTAACATGATAAAGGCCTCACCTAAAAATTTGTACAACAATATAAACCTGATTATACAATTATTGTATTGATGACATAATTATGTAAACTGCAAAAGCACCAGGATTGCTTCAGAAAATTATACGTTTACTAGTCCTACTCTTCATCCACAATAAATATTCTAGTCATACCAAATTTTTAGAATCTCACCCGTATTATTAAGTTTAATTTAGGGATTATTTATACAATTAAATAGATATGTACAGGGTGTACCCAATTCCAGCCTCAATATACTGGACAAAACAGGATAATATGTTTTATAAAAATTTCAATATGGATAGTAGATATTACCATAAAAAACAAACAACTTTGGCCAATTTTTACTTTAAATTTTGTTTAATAGGCTGTGGAAACCAAAAAATGGCCTATTTCACTTCCTCAATCAGTGATATATTGTATTTTCTTTATTAAATTACATACATTTTATAATTTAAGTTCAATTGATGTTACTGACAAAGAAAATTATTAGTTTTCAACCATTTTCAATAAAATCACCGCTATTTTATTTTATGTTTAAATTCTACACCAAAATCCCGTTCTCATGACACAGCACTAACACATACTGTTCATTTTTATGATGACGACCATACATAATAAAACTGGCAAAGTTTTTGAATCTTTCCCTAGAAATATGTAAATGTTATAGATAGTTATTAAGATAAAACCAAATATTGTGTATATCCTGTCAGTAGTGAGAAAAACATAAATATGATTTGTTAACTGAAAAATCAATGTCAATATTTCTGATTTCTTTTACTACTGGCCACACTATTAGCCTATTAAATGTTAAATGTTGAATATTTTTATAAATAAAAGTAATCAATTCATGTAAGAAGTGTTTTATTCAAGTTTTTGTATAACAAAGGTATAATTTAAATAAAAAGTTGGATTCCATGATTTTTCTACTTAAAATTATGTAAATAAAGGTATATTTCTGACTCTGCTGGCTCTACCATAGTAAGCTGAAAAGAAAACCAAATAATTACTGATACATTTTTTCCAATAAATATTTTTAAATTTAAAAGAAAATTGGGTAATAGTTCGATATAGCGGTTTTCGCTATTATAAGAGATTTTTGAAAAATTCTTTTTCAGGGCGTTTCTATAGGTCGATTATGACACAAATCTGTGTGCGCGTTTTCCAAAATCCATTTCTATAATTTAATATTAATAAAAACATGTTTATTGGACGGTGGAGTGAACAGGGGTGCTGGGTGGGGACGAAACAGTAGAAATCCTACATTAAACGCCCAAACACAGTATTTCACAGTACACACCGCACTTTCTGTTTACAAAATGTCCAAAAAATTGTTTAAAAAAATAAAAATAAATAATATTAAAACAATCCCGCCATTGCTGTCACTGCATAAAAGAAGAGTTTGCAATAGAACTCTAAATGTCTTGTGATGTTGCCAAATAAAGTGAGAAAGTGTCAATAGGTTAAAAAAAGGAAGATACAGGACAAAATTCATATGAAAAATTAAGTTATTCCTTCTTCCTATAATAATTTGTAGAGAAAAAAGGAAAATACCTAAACATAAAGAAGGAGGCATTTCTACAAAAAATACCATTGTTTCTCATGGAAATGGTGGATAATCTCCGAAACAGGCTTGGTGTTAATTCTTCATAAGAAGTTTGGCAACGCTGCTTCTATCAAGACTGTCATTTTCATAATGACGAACTTCATGTTATCAGCTGACCAAAATGTATGCGCCTATTTTCCTTCTTTAATTAATGACTGCACAAGATATCCCGTATGTGTGGGATAGTTTTTCGAAAAATTTAATACTTTTCAAAATTAATTTACATTTTTCATGTGCCCCGAGTGCAGTGTATTAATGTTTTCTTGTGTTTGACGTTGGATTTATACTGTTTTGTCCCCACCCAGAACTCTTGTTCACTCCACCGTCCCGTAATTTGTTTTTATTAATATTAAATTATAGAAATGGATTTTGGAAAACGCGCACACAGATTTGTGTCATAATCGACCTATAGAAACGCCCTGAAAAAGAATTTTTCGAAAATCTCTTATAATAGCGAAAACCGCTTTATCGAACTATTACCGAAAATTGTTATCCATAACTGCTTACCTTGATAATGTAATTTCAGGCATCCCAGGGTCTGCTCCTTTTTGTAAAACCTTAAAAAATAAAATATTATACTTTAATATTAGCCCCAATATTTGTATTGGCAACAGAAATATTACTTACCTAAATAAAGAACTGTGGGGATAAATCCATAATGGAAAACGGTTTTCCGAGCTCAATAACGATGGATAAACGTTGTTTAACCCCGTCAGATAAAACCATTTTTGCAAAAATGTATGAAAATTCACTGAAAATTTTGAAAGAATCTTGCGAAAAACACGATAAATCAATAAGAAAGTTGAGGTTAGAATTTTTTGGATGACGCAAAAATTTGACGAAATATCAAAACTATCTTCCTATCCGGTTAAGCTTCATTCACATTCACTTTTTTTTGAACTTAGGCCGAGTCGCAATTGATATTTTGTATTTAGCATCTGCCTGGTTGTTCATTTCTGCTCATTTTACGCCGTCACACGCCGCGTTTTTATTATCGCCTATTAAATTTTATAAATTGGTTAATAAGTCTAACACACGACTACAGTTTTATAAAATTTAAATTTCACTTATAAATTACCTGGTAAAGCCGGCTGTCCATGAGAGCGGTTTTTCGATCGCGGATGATAAATTCAGCGTTGTGATTGGTTAGTGTAAATTTAAAATGCTTTTCCCGCCAATCACAACGCTGAATTATCATCCGCGAGCGAAGAACCGCTCTCATGGACAGCCAGCTTAATTGAGCAAAAACAAAAGAAGCGAATTATGAAGCAAGGAAATCTCAAGCTCAATTGATTCCAAATGTAAATTTTTGGAAAAAATACTTGTAAAAGCTAAAATTATAAATTAATATATCATTATAACAAGCTTATAACCATAAAACCGGATAATAAGATAAATTAATCGAGTTAACATATCTAAAACACAAGCAAAATCAAAGTTATAAACAAAAATTGAAATGCCGCCCGCCAGAACACAGAAAGACAAAAAATATCGAAAACTTACCTTTTCTGGGAATTCCATGTAGTCTCAATACAAGTATCACAAAGTAGGAACTAAACGGTTGGTCAAATGAACAAAATACACACCAAAACTCGATTTTTTACACTATATTACCGAATTTAAAGATTGACGCACCGCGCAAAAACCGCCATACTTTTTGAAGAAAAATTGTCTATTCACAATACAAAACAACGATATTTTCTTAAAAATTTATACAAATTTTTTAGAGTTTTGAATATTTCTGTGGACCAAACCAGAAAAAAATGTTCAAAATACCTAAACTTTCGAATAAAACATCAAAATAATTCAAAATTAGTCTGATTAACTACGTGAACTCTTAAAAAATGTATTCGTTTAATTCACTGTGATCTAGACGCTTCGGGCCGCTCGACTACCTTCCGACTTCGCCCGATAACTAATCAATGAAGGTGTGTTTCCTAAATTGGATGGTAAATTTTTATAAATAAATTTGTCACTGATAAACAAACAAGTTTTAAGGTATATAACCTACTGAAAGCCGTTTATTTTTCGTCAAAACTGTTCGGTACAAAGATGACATAGTGCAGAAATATCGAAACAATTCAGTTATTGTGTAGTTGAAAAATAAAACTGTCAAAATGAGTTCCAGAGGACAATCCAAACTCAAAAGAAACATTTTCGGGTAAAACACCAAAAGTAAAGCTTTTCAGGGCCAATGAGCCTTTGTTGAGTGTGCTTATGTGGGGCATAAACCATACAGTAAGTAGTGTAGATTGTTATTTCTAAAATAAGTGGTAAAACCAGTTTTCTTAAGTTCTTTAAACTTCTTGTCAAAAGAGACCTTAAAATTCGTATTTTTGGTTAATTACGTCGTTTTTTTGCATATTTAGAATTAATTATATGAGCCCTTAGCAAGGATTACCAATTATACGAGTAGTTACTTTCAATACTGACTGTTGAATTTAAATCTTTTTCATATGAAGGTTTCATAAGTAAAATCGACTTTTAAAAGGTTACTTTTTATTGCTACGTGCTCCTGTACAATTTAAAAACTAATAGTGTTTTTCGAAGGAAATTTTAGATAACTTTCTTACTTTTAAACTTCAACTTAAGGTAATTTTCTAGAAAATGGGAGCAACCTGATTTCGACGAAATTTGATAAACGGGGGCTTTTGGGCGCTGATCAGATGATGGCGGAACGTTTTGTTCTCGAGATATCCATCATCAAAGTTCAAATTTGAACTAAGTTATTTTCACGCACTTCTTTGCAACACAATTCTGATTTAGCCAAAGTGTCACACAACACTTGAGCTCACCTTAAAACCTCAGGCTTACGCCTTTACATTATTTTTGCATTAAACTGCATAGCTATACTTTGAATCATTTTAATCCCAGTTTGCCATGAAGCCCTATGTGTATGTATGCTGCTGGATTATCAAAGAAAAGCCACGCAATTTAATTCAAAAATAATGTAAAAACGTAGAAAAACGGGGTTTTAAAAGGTGAAAATCAAATATTTTGTGACACTTTAGCTTTAAATCAAGAATTGTGTGCAAAAGAAGGGGGAATATAGTGAAAATAAGGTTGATTCAAATATCAACTTTGATGATGGATATGTCGAGAACGAAACGTTTCCGCCAAAGAATTCTTTCAGATTCGTGATCAGCGCCCCAAAAACCCCCATATACCAAATTTCGTCAAAATCGGAGTTGCTCCCATTTTCTAGAAAATTACCCAACTTAATTTTTGAAGAGACGAATAGATAGTCATGATTTAAACACATAACCTGATGAAAAAACATGCATTGTACAAATAACTTTTGTGTAAAATACTTACTGGTTTACCCGGAAAAGAGATACTTTTGCAACTGAAGAAAAAAGTAAGAATGCCTAAAAAACCATGTAATTGCATTGCTTTGATGGATTTGTTATACACCACAATCAGGGCCGTGCCTATCGGATGGTGCAAGTGGTGCAAGGTACCACAGGGCACAACGCTTTGGAGGCGGAAATTTTTTTTAATATTTATAAAGAAAGAAAAGCAATGTAACATACTCAAATAAAGGACTTAGTAAAATGTATTGTGAAAGTGGGGACTTTTTTTGTACCATGGCTTGCTAGTTTTTTACTTCATACTATTTTACAATGTGACTTCATTTATGCTGTAACTAACTTACCTGTTTTTTCAATAGCAAAATAAATTTCTACAACAAGGAAAAAACTTGGTAATGAAGCTGTTTTTTCATTTGCAAAAATAAACTTTTATATTTGTTCAAATATACATACATATTTTGACCATAGGCACAACAGCCAAGATAGAAAAACATATAATACAAATAAATTTTAAATAAAATATGTAGAAGAAGTTTTAAGTAACTGGGATTCACTTGTGAATGGTTTGTGATGGAAACAAGTTGTGATTAGTAACAGATAGATCTTTTACTGAATAATAGTTTGGTATAGAAATCTCGGTAATTTTC
This sequence comes from Listronotus bonariensis, assembly GCA_014170235.1. NCBI lineage: Eukaryota > Metazoa > Arthropoda > Insecta > Coleoptera > Curculionidae > Listronotus > Listronotus bonariensis. Next base: position 21,874 of record JACEGR010008246.1, read on the forward strand.
TGGAAAGATAAAAGAGTTTTTTGGGGCGCTAATCATGCATATAAAAAATCTTTTTTGGTGGAAACTTTTGGTTCTTGAGATATTATCAAAGTTGATACTTAAACTAATCTTATTTTCACTATATTCCCCCTTTTTTGCACACAATTCTTGATTTAAAGCTAAAGTGGCACACAATCTTTGATTTTCACCTTTTAAAACCCCTTTTTTCTATGTATTTTGCATTATTTTTGCATTAAATTGCATATCTTCACGTTCAATCGTTTTCAGTCGCAGTGGCTATAATGGCACCATGTATACATGGTTGCAGCATTTAAAGTAAACTTTCGCAATTTAATTGATAAAAGGTGTAAAATACATAAAAAAATGATGTTTTAAAAGGTGAAAATCAAATATTGTGTGCCACTTTAGCTTTAAATCAAGAATTGTGTACAAAAAAGAGGAAATATAGTAAAAATTTTCTTCTGAATAATACTTTGGTTTAGATATCTCAGTTTATCAGTAAGTCGACTAAGCTTTTTGGGGTTTTGATTTTTTTTTGTTTGTCTTCAGACAATCTACAAAGGCTGAAAGCCTAAATACTAATGTACCATAAGTGTCTTAAGGGAGGTAAGGGGAAGTTTGTTAATATGGGACTTAAAAACTTAAAGATATGTACTGGAAAGTGGGTTTTAAGCATGGTGTTTGGGAACCTTATGGTTGTTTTTGGTTTAGGATCAGGATTAATAGAAATATAGTTCTTTCTAACAACAAAAAACCTATTTTTTTTTAGATCAATGAACTGATGCATGTTACCATACCAGTTATGTTGTTGCCGGATGATTTCAGGGCCTATTCGAAGATAAAAATCGATAATCACCTCTTCAATAAGTGAGTAAAAACATTTTTATGAACCTTGCACTACATAATAATTTTTTTATTTATGAATTTTTTGTATTTTAATTAAAAATTTGATTATACTTAACATAAATTACAATTTTTTATTTATAGTTTTACATGTAAAGGTCTTAAAGGTATTTTCAATAAGATTTATCATGTTTTTTATAGAGAAAACATGCCATCACATTTTAAAGTTAAGGAATACTGTCCAATGGTATTTGAGAAACATTAGGGAACGATTTGGAATTGATGATTTGGATTACAAGGAGTCTCTTACCAGGTAAGTAAATATATTGTTTAATGATTTTAACATGTATTTTTATTTGTTATATTTACTATTTTGCTACATGGGATTGTCTAAAAGTATCCTTTGAGAATTAATAGGAGACCATATTAAAATAAAATGTTACTAGTAAAATAGGTACAATGGTTTTTTAAAAGAAAGTAATAAAATACTTAAAAAAACGTTATTTTGAATCAGATCATGTATTTTTTTATTTTGGAAATTTTGAATTTTTTCTGAATCCATATTTTTATTATTCTCATTTGTACATGTTTTAAAATAGCTAATTTTTGCATTAAAAAAAAAAAAATTTAACCTTCTAGAGTTTTCTTAAAAATAGTTGCAACAGACTTGAAGTTTGCAGTTAGGTATCAAAATGTTGTTTAACATTTTTCAGACCGTAATATGTGACAGTGGCGTTACATATTGAAAAATACCAATTTTTATGTGTTTCATTTTTTTTCAACAGGTCACTTATTTGATATGTATTTGAGAACTGTAAATCCTGCAAAAATTTCTGTAACGCCATGGTATAAAGAAGGAAAAATACCACTACTTTTCCATTTTTTATCGCGACATGGGTTTGACTATGATTTTTCCGTAAAAAGTTAATTTACTGACGAATTTTGAGAGAACCGAAAATCCTAAGAACATTTTTGAAACGCCATCGTATAGAGGAGGAAAACATGCCACAAATTTCACTCTATATTCCATTTACAAAAAGTCGCTGTAAGATTGAGGTTTTTGCATTTTTGTCGCAACATGGGTTTGACTATGATTTTTTTGTGCAAGAGTGAATTTACTGTCGAATATCGAGAGAACTGAAAATCCTACATACATTTCTGTAATGCCATCGTATATAGGAGGAAAAAATGCTACAAATTTCACTCTATATTTCATTTACAAAAGTCGCTGGAAGATTAAGATTTTGCATTTTTGTCGCAACATTGGTTTGACTATGATTTTTTGTGCAAGTAGTAAATTTACTGTCGAATATCGAGAGAACCGAGAATCCTACGAACATTTCTGTAACGGCATCGTATATAGGGAGGAAAAATGCTACAAATTTCATTCCTATATTTCATTTACAAAAGTCGATGTAAGATTGCAGATTTTGCATTTTGTCGCAACATGGGTTTGACTATGGATTGTTTTGTGCAATAGTGAATTTACTGTCCGAACATCGAGAGAACCGAAAATTCTGCGAACATTTCTGTAACGTCATCGTATAGAGGAGGAAAAAATGCTACAAATTTCACTCAATATTCCATTTACAAAAGTCGCTGTAAGATTGAGATTTTTGCATTTTTGTCGCAACATGGGTTTGACTATGATTTTTTTGTGCAAAAGTGAATTTACTGTCGAATATCGAGAGAACCGAAAATTCTGCGAACATTTCTGTAACACCATCGTATAGAGGAGGAAAAATGCTACAAATTTCACTCTATATTTTATTTACAAAAGTCGCTGGAAGATTAAGATTTTTGCATTTTTGTCGCAACATGGGTCTGAGTATGATTTTTTTGTGCAAGAGTGAATTTACTGTCGAGTATCGAGAGAACCGAAAATCCTGCCAACATTTCTGTAACGCCATCGTATAGAGGGAGGAAAATGCTACAAATTTCACTCTATATTCCATTTACAAAAGTCGCTGTAAGATTGAGATTTTTGCATTTTTGTCGCAACATGGGTTTGACTGTGATTTTTTTGTGCAAGAGTGAATTTACTGTCAAATATCGAGGGAACCGAAATGCCTGCAAACATTTCTGTAATGCCATCGTAGTAGAGGAGGAAAAATGCTACAAATTTCACTCCTATATTCCATTTACAAAAGTCGCTGTAAGATTGAGATTTTTGCATTTTTGTCGCAAACATGGGTTTGACTATGATTTTTTGTGCAAGAGTGAATTTACTGTCGAATATCGAGAGAACCGAGAATCCTGCAGAACATTTCTGTAACGGCATCAGTATATAGGAGGAAAAATGCTACAAATTTCATTCTATATTTCATTTACAAAAGTCGATGTAAGATTGAGATTTTTGCATTTTTGTCGCAACATGGGTTTGACTATGATTTTTTTGTGCAAGAGTGAATTTACTGTCGAATATCGAGAGAACCGAAAATTCTGCAAACATTTCTGTAATGCCATCGTATAGAGGAGGAAAAAATGCTACAAATTTCACTCTATATTTCATTTACAAAAGTCGCTGGAAGATTGAGATTCTTGCATTTTTGTCGCAACATTGGTTTGACTATGATTTTTTGTGCAAGAGTGAATTTACTGTCGAATATCGAGAGAACCGAAAATCCTAAGAACATTTCTGTAACGCCATCGTATAGAGGAGGAAAAATGCTACAAATTTCACTCTATATTTCATTTACAAAAGTCGCTGGAAGATTGAGATTTTTGCATTTTTGTCGCAACATTGGTTTGACTATGATTTTTTTGTGCAAGGGTGAATTTACTGTCGAATATCGAGAGAACCGAAAATTCCTGCGAACATTTCTGTAACGCCATCGTAAAGAGGAGAAAAATACTATAAATTTTACCACACATTGCATTTAGAAAAGTTGCTGGAAGATTGAGATTTTTGCATTTTTTGTCGCAACATGGATTTGACTTTTTTTTGTGCCGAGAAAAAAAAATGTGTTAAAAAATATATGTATTATAAATGGTTCCCCTGAACACTTATGGGTGACAGAAATAATAATTTATCATCATAACCACTCAGTATTTATTAATAATAAAATAGATATGATATAATTAGTACATCGAAAAACCCACTAACTAGAAATGCAATATTCATTAGAAAAATCCCACTTCCAAAAAAAGGTCTATATTTAGAATTTATTTTTATCTAGATAAGAGAGATGCTTTAATTCCAAGTAAAGATAGTATTGTAAGGTGTTTATCAGTTTTTATGATGGGACACATCCTAATAAATTAAGTTTGAAAGGTATGCATAATAGACTGAGCCAAAAAAATCGTTTTTTTTTCATATTGAATATTTTATCAAAAATATTGTTCAAGGTGACGGGAAAAATATCGTAAAGGTTTGAGTTCCTAATACTAATATTAAGAGGTCTATCTTCGCCATTAACAGTTTTTTTAATGACAATATTTTTGTTGATGCATAACTCGCAAATTGTTGATCTGATAAATTTTAGTAACAGACATTCTTAAAGAATATTAAATTGCCTACAAAAAGCTCTCTTCGTAAATTGTCGCCAAACAAGCCGTTTCCATGTAATCGGGCTTTTAAACATTGAACTATTTTTTTCAATTTTGTTTCTCGAATTGAAGATATGTTCTGTAGTTTGGTGGATTCATTTAATGGATGGTAATTAGTTGGCTACTCGCCAAAAAATAAAATTAAAAGTACTAAAAACCAAAAAAAAATTAAAACAAGTAAAAAATACTTTAAAATCGACGTTTCGGTGGCAAATAGGCCACCGTTGTCAAAGATAAATTGAATACAAATAATAAAAATAAAAATTTACTATTATTAGGTTTTAAATTTTAAAATTTGTATGTTTTTTTAGGAGATTCTGAAATGTGAAAACAATTCACAACTACCATTTCTTGACATTTTAATAAAAAGATTTAAATAATTTTGAAACAAAAATCTACAGAAAGCCTACACATACAAATAGATACTTAAATTTTAACTCAAATCACCCAATAATGGTTAAAGAGGGAGTTGTAAAAAGTCTATTTGATAGAATTAAAGTCATTTGTTCAAATCAAAATATAAATATTGAAAAAGATTATTTAAAAAATATTTTAATTCAAAATAATTATCGTCTTGATTTTATAAATAATTGTTTCCTTGAATTTGAAACTCCAGTTATAAGACAAAATCAAAATAGACCTATTACAAATTTATTTTTACCATACATTCCCGGACTATCAAATAAAAATCAACGAATATCACATAAATTTAATATTCGCACAATCTTTAAAAGACACAAAACACTATCAGATCTCAATTAACAAAAACAAAACCATACAACTTAAATGAAAATACAAAAAATGTCATTTATAAAATACCTTGCGAATGCAGTAAGTTTTATATAGGTGAAACTTGTAGACCATTAGCCAAACGCATAAAAGAACACAGATACATACATTAAAAACACAGAATTTCATAAATCAAAAATCTGCCAACACGCATTTGATAACAATCATAGAATAAACTGGGATGCTTCAAGCATTTTAGCAAAGGAAACTTGTTCTAAAAAACGTAAAATCAAAGAAAGTGAGTATATATTATTAATAAAGATAACTGTGTAGCATCATTTTCAGTTAATTTAAATAACACTTGGTTGCCTTTGCTTGATACTGAAGTATCTTCAGGAAGACTAAAAATTAACTAACTATTCACCTTTTTTGTAATATAAACAATAAATACACCAACAACCAGTTATCTATGTCACTATGACACTATAACCAAACAAACATATTTGACATTTAATGTCAAAGACATTTCAGAATCTCCTAAAAAAACATACAAATTTTAAAATTTAAAACCTAATAATATTAAATTTTTATTTTTATTCTTTGTATTCAATTTATCTTGACAACGGTGGCAGATTTGCCACCGAAACGTCGATTTTAAAGTATCTTTTTACTTGTTTTAATTTTTTTTTTTGGTTTTTTAGTACTTTTAATTTTATTTTTGGCGAGTACCCAACTAATTACCATCCATTTTGTTTCTCGAGTTAGGATTTTATATACATACTATTTTTCTAAAGGAAGGTAATGCGCTACAAAAAGGTCTCTTAACATTTTTTATTAAATTCACTCCTTCAAAATTTATTCGACGTTAAGAATACTTTTGTATTCAACTTTAACGTCGAATAATTTTAGGAAGAGTAAATTTATTAAAAAATGTTTAAGTCCGTTTTACAGTCGGCAAGTTCTTTCTGCAATTTTGTTGCAGCAACTTTCTTTCAACAATAAACTTGCTGCAAGTTTATTGCAGATTCGCTTTACAGTCGGCAATTCGCTTTTTAATATTGCAAAAATGGGGCAAAAGTGCCAACATGCACAAATGTGAAAATAAAGTTAGAACCTAACCTAGCTATTGACCTAGCTATTAGAATAGCCTGTGAATGAAAAAATCGAACGAAAAAGAGCCACCGCGGCTACAATTTGCCTCATTATTGCTGCCGCTACCCTCCTGAGAGATGAAAATTCAAGAAAAAAAGCAAGAAGGTGGTGGTCACTCAACTAGTAACTTTGGGTGGGGTTGGTACCACTAAAATAACCAAATTTTTACCAGACTTGCAGTTGCAACTGCAAGAAAAATCGGTCCCTACTGGTAATAAAGTTGCAGAATACGCTGCCAAAAATCAGCTGTTCGCGTACTGCGCATGCCTACCACAAGTTTCTTGCAAGTTGCAGAAAGGAGTTGCCGACTATAAAACGGACTTTAGAAACGGGACTCTTTGTTTGACCTCCGGACAGTGCGGACGTGCGCAGAGGACTACAAAGTTCTTCCCGGCGTGACGGCTAGAGGTGTCGTACGAACGTTTTTTACCTTTGGGGATCAAGGAAAAGGAATTGACGGCATCTTTCTTCTGGATCTAAGCGCTGTGAGCGAAAATTCCTATAAGCTGATAGTATCCTGTTTGGTGGTGAACACGAGGTATTTCTCAAATGGCGGGAAATAGATGGGCGTGCCATGGGAACTGTCAGTAGTGAAAGTGAAGGTTATACGTAACACCAGTAGGAGATCTTGATTTGACAGCCGACAATTTATGCATTGCATCGATTGTTGAATTGTTTGTTTTCTTTTGGAATTTCTTGGAGCTACGAGCTCGATTATCCAGATTTTCCGCCGACGAAGCCCTGGAAAGGATAGTCCGGAAGGGGAGAGTGGTGGATTGGACCTGAAGGGACCAAAACCAAGAAAAAAATAGAGAGAGAGACTTTAGAAACCTTTTATATCGCATCAAATTTCCTTAAAATTATGTATTGGCAAGATGCGAAAAAAAATCTACAACAAATTTTTGTTCAAAAGTGAATGATTTCTGAGATACAGAGTATCAAAAATTCATTCTGATTTTAGTTTTCTTTTTTTTTTATTTGTTAATAATAGATTTATTATTATCATATTCGGCTGAGTGATGTTTAGGGCGGGAGGGGTGGATGTGGGTCTGTATCTCTGTAACCGTGCACTTGAAGCCTACAATTATAAGGACCCTCATTATAGATAATTAAATTCCCTTTTTGTTCAATCATATTTTTCGAGTCACTTACCATTTACGATTTAAAAGAGTATTAATGTTTGTTTATTACCTTTTTTACTTACATCTCTTCTAATAATTGTATAACTTTTAGATCGATAAATTTTCTACAAGTTTTAATTTAAACTTTTTCCCAAAAATAATTTTCGAAGTTACAACGCGTTCAACGTTGTACTACCGAGTACAAGGATATTAAGAACTAAGTATGCATACCGTTATACCTGAGTGGCTTTCCAGTGACGCAAATAGAGCGCTCCCGAGTATCTCAGGAGCATTTCGTTCTACTTTATGGCGTTCCAGTGACGGAAAGTGTTATGCACCTGAACTACTCCGTTTTTCTTTCCCTCTGCCCCTCATGCACCAGCCCCTCTTTTGGTTTTTGTGTTTCAAACGTGTTTATGGTTTAGGAAGGATTTTTTAAAATTATTTGTTTTAAAATTGAATTGGATATTAAAAAGAAATTATTATAAAGCCAAGAAAGGTTAAAAAAACGAAATTTTAAAATTTCTTAAAGTTATCTCTCTTTCCTTGTCTAAGGATGCCTTCCAGTGACTAACTTTTATAGCAGAACAAGAGCTTCAAGCCCTGGAGCGTGACGCACTGAAATTTTTGTCACTGGAAAGCTACTCTGGCCCGATGTTGGATGACATGTTCAGGCCCAGCTGGCGTTAACCGCCTAGTCACAGGATTTCTTTAAATTAACGCGATGTAACTTCGAAAATATTAATTTTAGAGGAAAAAGTTTAAAATAAAAGTGGTATAAAATGTATCGAATTAAAAATTTAGTTATTAGCAATTTATTGTTTGAACAATAATTATAAGAAGAGATATCGGTAAAAAAATCAATAAACAAACAGTTATAATTTTATAAATCGTGAACGTTAAATGATACGAAAAAAGTATAAAAGAAAAAATATAGAAAATTTAATTATCTATAATAAAGGTCCTTATAAATGTGTGCCTCAAGTTCACGGTTACGGAGATACAGTGCCAAACGGTTTATGTTTTTGGTTCATTACGTCATACTCCACCTATTTGTGAAAAAAACTCCTGCCGAATTATGAAAGATAAAATCCTCTATTCCCTGTACCCTTTGGAATTCGTGTGTGCCGTGTGCAATATTTCAGCACCTTTTAGAGATACCCTGTATATAAAAGAACGTGCGTAGATTCATGCTGTGCTGACGATTAAGATAAAATCCTCTATTCTCTGTACTCTTTGGAATTTGTGTTGCCGTGTGCAATATTTCAGCACCTTTTAGAGATACCCTGTAAAAGATCGTGCGTAGATTCATGCTGTGCTGACGATTAACCATGTAAAAAACAAATCGAGGACGTACAGGAATACAGTTAAAATAATATACCCACTCCAATTTGGTTAAATTAACAACAATAACTTAGCTATTACATGTTTTTCAAAACGTCGCAATTTCTTTTATAAGTCCCACATGTTTACAAGCTGTTACAATGTTTTTAGATTATAATTGATCAAGAGAACATGCTGCTTAACTTTAAAATAATAAATTAAATACAGAAAAACATAACGCGCATACCGGCCTGTAAATATGGGTGACTAATAGTGCTTATTTTGTTATTGCATTACTGTCCAATATACCATTAACTATTGCTAATACAGTATACAATGCCGTTTCATATTCAACTGCATAGTTCACTCTCGCAAAATATCTCACCTACCTACATATCTACCCAACAAAACTTATTTGTAAATCGATCTACAAAAGATAAAAAACGCGTCAATTTTCAGATGACAAACTATTAGCATCATACTCTACAGGGTGTCCCACCGGGAACTGCCGCGATCGATTTCTCGAAAAGTACGCTTTGGAAATTTTTGAAAATTTGGTGACAATATAAAGTCAGTGGGGCAGTGGGGGACATACAATAAAATATTTTGACATCGGAAGTTATTGTCAACTTACTTATTTTAAATGGAACACCATATATATTATTTATTTTTTAGATTCTGCGTAAAATTTTAAGGTAATAGTTCGATATAGCGGTTTTCGCTATTATAATAGATTTTCGAAAAATTCTTTTTCAGGGCGTTTCTATAGGTCAATTATGACACAAATCTGTGTGCGCGTTTTCCAAAATTCATTTCTATAATTTATTATTAATAAAAACATATTTACGGGACGGTGGAGTGAACAGGGGTGCTGGGTGGGGACAAAACCACTGATCTGAAAAATAATAAGGATAAATACAGCAAAAATGACAATAACCCCTACGTGGGCACTGCGCAGTACACTTGTGGGCATGCGCACTAAAAATTTACAGACTAGCGGAAAACAAACAACAGGACCGGGTTTGGAAATTTGGTAAACAAGGGTTTTTGGGGCGCTAATCACGACTTTTTTTGAAAACGTTTCGTTCTCGAGATATTCATCATCAGAGTTGAAATTCAATTCTTAGTTTCACTCTATTCCGCCTTCTTTTTGCACAAAATTCTTGATATAACAGCTAACAGGCACACAATATTATATAAACATCTTTAAAAAAAAACTTTTTTTTAGTTATTTTACACGTTTTTTTCATTAAATTCCAAATCTTTTACCCCTAAAACGCTACAACCATGCATACACCTATGTGTATAATGGTTTCAGACATGGCGACTTGATTTAAAGCAAACTTTTTATATTAATAAAGAAAGGCTAAAAACCAATAAGAAAAACATGTTTTAAAAAGGGTTTTTATAGTTAAATAAAATATTGTGTGCTAATTTAGTGTTACATCAGTAACTTAGTGCAAAAAAAGGGAATTATAGTAAAAATAAGAACAGTTTGGCCATGATGACGAATATCTCAAGATCGAACCGTTTCCGAAAAAAAATAGATTCGTGATCAGCGCCCCAAAAACCAAGGTATAGCAAATTTCGTCAAAATCGGAGTTGCCGCAACTTTCTAGACAATTACCTAATTTTGTTTCTTGGATATATACACATATTTAAATATTTTATTTTAAGTTTGTACTCGTCTTTCATAGAAGTCCGTAAAAATTAAACCGGTTTAGATATTGGGTACTTTTTTTGTCTTGTATAATTTAGTATACGAGAGTGCTTTGAAGCACTAATCTCAACTTGAATTTTGTTTTTTGCTGGACCCTCTTTGACTAAACCTTAAAACTGCACAATATTTTTGCGTTATTATCTTTCTTCTTAAAACTACTTTGACACAACAAAACTAAATCAATTGGTATTTGATTTATTTTATCATAAAACCAATAAATTTTGGTGTAACTAGTTTGAGGACTCAATTTATACACTGTTATTTCACTTTCGCTGCTGTAGCAGTTTTCGTTCAGTTAAACTTGGCGTGTTGTGCCATTTGTAAACGCCGTTGCCTCATTTGACTTGACCAAGTTATCACCTTTGCCTCTGGTCGTTTGCAAACGTTCGTGATCTTAGAAAATTTTATGATAAAAATTTTTGGGGTTAGGGACAAACTGACCTCATATTTGCAATCAAAACCACAAGAAAAACCTTCCAATTTCTGCAAAACAACACTATACAATAACTCATTGTTTAGTTTTGGTTTATCAAAACTAAAATAAACAAAAGTTAAAAACACTACTGAAAAACACGAAGACTCGCTAAGCACAAATGTCCTTTCATTTGTGCTTAGCGATAATACCAAATGACTAATAACGGTCGACCGTAGATGAGAGGTTGGTTTTTGGGCGGCTGACGGCGTCAATTTTACCTGGCGTTTACAATCGGAAAATCCCAAATTATCATGAGTGTGGCCCTGTTGCTATGTAGGTAAACATTTTCAGTGTTCCAACCACTATATTTATTAAAATACTGCAAATTTTGTCAATGTTGCCAACACTATATTGGATTTTAATTGAAAAACACTAACTTTTATGAGAACTGCGCATGTGCAAAGGTGTACAGCAACTCTCCCAGTGTGGGGTCAAAAATTCGTGCGCAGGTCTATTGAAAATATATGGAGAACATTTTCTATTAGCTATCCGCTTTATTTTTCAGATCATTGGACAAAACAGTATAAATCCAACGTCAAACACAAGAAAACATTAATACACTGCATTTGGGGCACATGAAAAATGTAAATTAATTTAGTAAAAGTATTAAATTTTTCGAAAAACTATCCCACACATATGAGATATCTCGTCCGCCATTAATTAAAGAAGAAAAATTCATTTTGGTCAACTGATAACATGAAGTTCGTCATTATGAAAATGACAGTCTTGATAGAAGCAGCGTTGCCAAACTTCTTATGAAGAATTAACACCAAGCCTATTTCGGGGATTATCCACTATTTCCATGAGAAACAAAGGTATTTTTTGTAGAAATCCCTCCTTCTTTATGTTAAGGTATTTTCCTTTTTTCTCTACAAATTATAATAGGAAGGAGGAATAACTTAATTTTTCCTAAGATTTTTGTCCTGTATCTTACTTTTTTTTAAGCTATTGACACTTTCTCACTTTATTTGGCAACATCGCAAGACATTTACAGTTCTATTGCAAACTCTTCTTTTTATGCAGTGACAGCCATGGCGGGATTGTTGTACTATTATTTATTTTTAATTTTTTTAAACAATTTTTTGGACATTTTTGTAAACAGAAAGTGCGGTGTGTACTGTGAAATACTGTTTTTGGGCGTTTAATGTAGGATTTTTACTGTTTCGTCCCCACCCAGCACCCCTGTTCACTCCACCGTCCCGTAATATGTTTTTATTAATAATAAATTATAGAAATGTATTTTGGAAAACACGTACACAGATTTGTGTCATAACAGACCTATAGAAACAATTTTTCAAAAATCTCTTATAATAGCGAAAACCGCTATATCGAACTATTACCTATGGATTTTACACAAAATTGCTTTTGAAAAAAAAAGGTTAAAAGACTGAGATTTTTTGAATATTTTGTCGCCAGGGCATGATTTCCGACTTAGAAAGTAGACATTTCTGATGGAAAGGGTGTAAAATTTCTCTTTTGTTGCCTTCTTCTATCACATTTAACAATAGGCAATTTAAAGAGAGAGAAGATTTTTTACTTTTGGGAAGCTTTCTACTCCCCAAATCGAAAATCGGGCCTCAGATGAGGTTATGATGGTTTCTTCATGCGACAGTGAATATACAGTTGAATATCGAGACAATTGGAAAACCTGCTAACATTTTTTTAACGTCATGGTATAGAAAAGAAAAAATTCCATACATTTCACCCAATATTGAATTTAGAAAAGTCGTTGGAAGATTGATATTTTTATACATTTTTTTGTCGCGAGATGAGGTTATATTGATTTTTTTATGCGAAAGTGCATATGCTGTCGAATATACAGGGTGTTCATTTAAAAACTTTCCACTCAAGTTATCTGGTAAATAATGGTAAAATAATATACAGGGTTCTTTAATAAAAAAATATGTACTTTTTCTTCTACCCTGTATATTACTACCAGTATCACAATTAAAAAGACCTTTAAAAGAGCTTTAAGAAAACACCACATTAGGTACATCTAACTTTATTAGTTTCGGAAATATGGCCATCCAAATCAGGTATTTAGGTAATTTTTAAAGTACCGCCATTTTGTAATAGGTGAAGATATTGACTTCATATTCTACGGTTATAAAGTACTCGTCAGGAGCTTTAAAATGATGTATCACTCGACCCGCCTTCTCATTTAAGAATTTTGGGGTGGTGGCCCTGGTGGTTAAGGGGTTAAAGGAGCGCCGTCTAATTTTTGTAAAAAACGTTCCACCTTAATAAATATCTTGACGTGTTTCGGCGATTTTCTCAACTCTGTCTCGTTTCGAAGATAACTTGAGTGGAAAGTTTTTAAATGAACACCCTGTATAGACATCTAAAAATCCTCCAAATCCTTTAAAAACGCCAGCCTATAGAGGAAAAAAATACAATAAATTTCACCCCATGTTGCATTGAGTCGCTGGAATATAAAGATTTTTTACATTTTTTAAAAAATTTAAAAAATATTTTCACTTTAAAATAAGAAATTTAATTTCAATAAAGGAAATAAATTATAAAGTATAATGTTTATTTTTTGTCATCTGTAAATTTCCGCGTATCTTATCTTTTGTAGGTCGATTAACAGATACATTTTTCTAGGTAAATAGATGGATGAGATGCCAAAATTAAATATCGAGTTCATCGATTGCACACCTTGTTTTTAAAAGATTTTTGTTGTTATCAAATTTGGCTATCGGAAAACAGTAATTTTTTAGGAAGTTCCTAATGCCTTGTTCAGACACGGCTAGTCATTTAATCGAGTAGCGAGTAATTAAGTATCCTCGTGCGTGTGGACAGCTACTACACTTAACTACTTTCCAAATTTTTACTGTCCGCACGCACGAGAATACTTAATTACTCGCTACTCGACTAAATAATTAGCCGTGTGTAAACATGGCATAAGGGATACCCAAGGAAATAAACTTTTTAATAAGGAGCGCTCGATCCCATTTAACCCTATGTTCACTAAATTTTGTGACGTAATATTTTCCCGTAATTCTTTGTTTACAATCGTACTGGAAGCTTTTTTCGCGGTTTTGGTGTTATTTTTTTGCTTTTTAGTCATTGGACTTTTATATATGTTTAGTTTTTACTTTTTATAGTTAAATTAAATAGTTATTAGTACTGCAGTTACAGAGAATAATTATTTAGAATAAATAAACAAATATAATAATAATAAAAGGTGGCCATTTGAAAACAAAACAGGTAATTTTTTGGGCACTCAGGTCATATAAGCAAAAACGCTCGGACACGTCAATTTTTATTTTATGGAGAAACATTTTTTTGTTACTTTCACTCCCCGAACTGGAATCCCTAGCAGGGGTGAGAGTCACCCCAAAATCTTAAACAGAAAGAGGGGTCGAGTGATACCTTATTTTGAATGTCTTTCGACCCTGATTACCACTGCCAAGTTTGAAGTCTCTGGCTATTGTTGTCGTAGATATTACAGCTTTTTTAAAATTTTAGTCATTTTTCCATTTCGCGTGGAATGCCCCTTCCTATTAATTCAAGGTCATTAAAATAAAATAAAAAAACTATTTTTTTAATAGTTGCATTAACTTTTTCTCTAACGGGTATTTTTGTGACCGCGAAAAATCATTGTTACGAAAAGTAAATGCGGTAGCAATAATGTTTGCAATTATACGGTGATATGCAAATTTTTTAACGATCGATTTGTAATGAAATATGGCTAAGGGTACATTGTAAACATCGAACCCGATTGGACGGATCGCATTGAACCTAATACCGTGCCCTTCGTCCTAGAATTAATATTAATAACGCTAAACTACTTAAGAAACACTATCACAATATTTTAGTAAATATTTAAGCCTATTTTACATGCTTGAAAATAAGAAAAAACCTTTATTTCTTTCTCTATTGCTTTTGAACCCGTATTTGTGTAATTGTTTTTGTAAAACAAATACTCTTTCATATTTGAAAACTGAAATAATTGTGCAATATTACCCACACCCGGCACAATAAATTAATATTGCACAATATATTGTACAAACTCTCAATATAAACCACAAACGGTCAATAATATTGTACAATATGAAATTTTGCGCAATAATATTGATCGTCTGTGGGCCGCTTAAGGGTCTCACATGATTCCCATTTTTGTTTTACAGATCCCAGCCCCTCCCAGACGACTCCGCTGGCAAGAGTGGAGCCAAATTTTACCTGAGTTATGATAAAATTTTCATAATCAAAACTCTAACCTCAGAAGAAGTGGAGAGGATGCACTCTTTTCTGAAGCATTACCATCCCGTATGTATTAAAAATTTTGGCGACATACCGGTTTTTCTTTTTTTTTATTATTATTGGAATACTTTGTGACATAAGCTTTGTTTGCGGGTTCGATTCAAAACCGGTTCTGGGACTATTCGCATGCGCAGTGAAAAAAGCAGTGTTCGCGGTTATATGAATGGTGGAAGGGAGGATAACCATCTTTTATGGCGGACAAGTTGAAAAAGTGGCCATCGGAATGTAGCACGTTGGGATGGCGCCACAGTAGCCAGTGGAGAGATTTTGGTATTTCTTTCCTTTTTTATTTTGTATCTATCTGTCCTTTTTCATTTTGTATCTCACTCTAATAATTCATGCTCATTGGTTAAAAATCTCCTCTGGCTACTGTGGCGCCACCTTAAGTTGCTTCTTTTTAAAACATTCAGATGGTTATCCTCCCCTCCACCATCCATAAGCGGTTAGTAAGATCCTGAATTTTTAGTAACAGTTCTGTTCGCGGGTTACAATGGAATCAGTTCGTTACCGGTTCATAACCTGATTAGCAGTCCTGTGATTTTTGTTGGAACTAAAAGTTCAGTTTGGAATTTCAAGCGCATTGTCGACATGGTCATCTGTTTTCTGTTTTTGTGGTAAAGAAATAAACCGTTGTATTACAGTTTTTTGTTTCTGTCACTTTTTATGCGGGTTAATATACCTGTTGAATATTTTTTATATTTTTGTGATTCTGAGCGTATATAAACAAAGGATTTTTAATTGTATTCCGTATAAATGTATGTATACAATTAAATAAATAAAGATTTAATTAAAAAATATGGACAATATTACAAGAATTTACCATTTCTTGTTGTTTGAATTTTATCTTTAGTTAAATACACATACTTATGTTAAAAACGAGAGGAGGCAGGGAATCCCTCGTCTTCCGCCGAGAGACACCGAGTGGCTTTCGACTGCATAAAAATGTACCTTTTTGTTTGAATTTATTATTTTTTTTTGTTTACTATCCAATTTAACCATAAAAAATTCTAACCAAAAGGCTAGGTTAGAATACATACTCAGCTGTATAGAAAATCGTTCGCGGTAAATAAAAATTCCGAACTAATAAATAACTAGACATGCGCTTTAAAACAATTTTAAACCAGTTCGGTTCTAGTTCAGAATCAGTTCATTACTAGACCCGCGAACAAAGCTATTGTTATTCTTGAAGATATGTTCTGTAGTTCGGCGGATTCATTTAATGGATGGTATTAAAATTCGCACAATCTTTAGAACACAAAACACTATCAGATCTCAGTTAACAAAAACAAAACAATACAACCTCAAATGAAAATACAAAAAATGTCATTTATAAAATACCTTGCGAATGCGATAAGTTTTATATAGGTGAAACGTGTAAACCAACGCATAAAAGAACACAGATCATACATTAAAAACACAGAATTTCATAAATCAAAAATCTGCCAACACGCATTTGATAACAATCATAGAATAAACTGGGATGCTTCGAGCATTTAAGCAAAGGAAACTTGTTCTAAAAAACGCAAAATCACAGAAAATGCGTATATATCAATAAATAAAGATAATTGTGTAGCATCAATTTCAGTTAATTTAAATAACACTTGGTTGCCTTTGCTTGATACTGAAGTATCTTCAGGAAGACTAAAAATTAACTAACTATTCACCTTTTTTGTAATATAAACAATAAATACAACAGCAACCAGTTATCTATGTCACTATGACACTATAACCAAACAAACATATTTTGAGATTTAATGTCAAAGATTTCAGAATATCCTAAAAAAAGATAAAAATTTTAAAACCTTAATAATAGTTAATTTTTATTTTTATTATTTTTATTCAATTTATCTTGACGACGGTGGCAGATTTGCCACCGAAACGTCGATTTTTAATAACCTTTTACTTGTTTTAATTTTTTTGGTTTTTTAGTACTTTTAATTTAATTTTTGGCGTGTACTCAAATAAATACCATCCATTGTTATTCTTATTTTGAGCTTTAAAATAATATGATGGGTATACACAAAACAAATGCTTTTTTTCTGTAAACTTGAATATGAAAGATTTAGGTTTTCTAAATACAATTTGGTAAGTAATTAAGAAAAAAGCCATTGCATGTGGTGTATTAAATTTATAGATAGTAAATCTAGATTGGGTGAAGTAAAAAAAATGTTTATAATACATTATAACTT
>JACEGR010008247.1:0-39233 GCA_014170235.1 Listronotus bonariensis
TAAAACCCAAGTGCTCATGTATGATCGTGTGTAATGTTGCTAAACTAATGTTTAATGTCTCTTTTAACTGTCGATAGGTAATTCGTCGGTTTGTTTCTATAGCTTTTTGGACGGCAGATATGTTTTCTGGGGTAACTACTTCACACGGTCGACCTGGAGACGTGAGGCGTCTTTAAGCGAAAACGAGCCCTGCTGAAATTGTTTGTACCATCTGTTTATGGTCGCACGAGATGGACAGTCATCACCAAGTATAGGCTTAATTTCTTCTAAACACTGTTCTTGAGATAACCCACGTGAAAAGTATTTCAAAATTGCACAGCACTCGATAGTCGTCCACGACGCCATTGCGCTAAAATCGCTGGACACGAACTGGCGCAAATCTGATAGTTTACTAATAACTATGGACTACGACATGTCATGACATGTACAAACAAAAACATCAATGTTACTTTCCTGCACCATATAGTAGCACCACAAAGTATCTCAAAACTTACTGAACACCCTACGTACATCATTTGGTGTGCGCTGCTTCATTTTTTGCATTGGTTCTATTTGGAATAACATGCCAGATGATTCCTGCTACTTGCCACGCCACTTTGGCGTGCGCTCTACCTAAGAGCCCGTAAGAGGCAGACCTTCGTTAATTTGGAGGAAATATCTTCTGATAGGTACCCAAGTAATATACATAAAATTCAGATTTTACAAAATGACGAAAGTTAAGTTTTAATTTATTACCCTTTGGTACCTGCTACCTGCCAAAGCCACTATAAGTCAAACTTCATAGTATACCATTGCTTCTACCTATGTTAAGAGCATGCACTGACAAACTTTCAGCTGTTACAAAATAACAAAGGTCTGCCGCTCACGGGCACTTAGACTATTATGACTACTAGTGACCATTAATTAAATATTTAACATTCCAAATTATAGGCTAAAGCAAAAGTTTTTCTTATCTTCTGTAAATTTTGCGAATTTGAGTAACGATATGTCTTTTTCTTATAGTTTCGGAAATATGAGTATCCAAATCTTAGGGCCTTAACAGGTGTAATAAAAATTATATCTACAAATTTTAAGGTTTGGATGACCCCATTTCTGGAACCATTAGAGAGAGACATATAAATGATATTTTTTCAAGATCTTTAAAATCTTTTCAGTGGTACTATAATATACAAAGTGTTTCGTTAAAAAAGCTCCTGACGATGGCCGAGACTGTTAAAAAATGGATAAATCAAATGCAGTGATGGATTTAAGCCTAGGCCCGTGAGACCGGATCAATATTTTTGAAGGCGAAAAAGTAAAGATTGCGCATTTTTTAAGTATACCTATTACGAATTGTTCAGGAGAAAGATCTTTTTTAACTTTGAAAAGTGTAAAAACTTATTTACCGCAAGTATAGGCCAAGATAGACTTAATGTTCTTTTATTACTGTCAATTGAAGGGCTTATTGTAAAACACGATAAGCCACAATCACAAGATACAAAGCTAATAAATTTTTAAGTTAAATTATACAGATCAAATATGAGTAACAATGTGGCATTAACAATTTATTTCCAACTTTTGAAAAAACAAAAGAAAATTAAACAATTTATACCACATTCACTTTTCACTGCACTTCCTACTTGACGAAAACATGTAAATGTATTATTGTATAGAAGGCTCTCAAAGTAGGAGAGAAATAGATGTGGAACGCGGAGGCCGATTGTGCATCTTCCGCGGTCTCGCTTGCACTTTAAGCTTTAAATGGAACGCCGCATAAGTCATGTTTTTTGTGCATGCAGCCGACTCCATAGAATTATAAGACGTTATCACGTCAAAAAAATGTGTTAAAGCCACTTTCACCAAAAATTAATTTAAATACCTTTTTCACTGCTAACCTGAGAAATTGCTATTATTTACTCTATTCCCCTAACGAGAATTAATATTTCTCACCTTGGGTAAATAATGATAATAAAAAACCTAGGTTAATAATAGGAACAATTACTCTTATATCAAAATTTGACACACAGTGCTACGCGCCTTAAGATATAAAAATGCTCGGTAAATAATAGCTCACTTCTAACCCTAGGTTATAATATACTATTAAGGTACCTCAGAGTTAGTAACTATCCTGAGTTCGTTCTTTTGAAGCTTTAATAGCTTTTTAGTGTATTTAGGCGATTGAGAGATAAATCTCTTTGCCTGTCTTTATCCGGGAGCGTTATTCTAGTGGGTATCTTTTTGCCTCTGTTCCCATTCCCTGAGTTCTTCCTTTAGGTGACCTCTCGTTATGCCGCAGAATGGTCCCGGACCGTAAAACGGGGCCTGTGCACCTACTTTGGCTAGTTGGTCGGCAATTTCGTTGCCTTCCACTCTTTCATGTCCTGGCACCCACATCAGAGTTAGTCTGTTGTTTGTGGCGAAGTTGATTAAGTGATTGCCGGCACTCCCAGGCAAGCCTTGAGTCAAAGTAGCATGAAGCTAATGCCTTTAAGGCTGCCTGGCTATTCAATAGAATATAAATATTTGCTTCCCGTAGGCCTTTTTGGCGCATTCGGTTGCGCACTATCACGTAGATTTCATCTTTGAAAATTGATGAGAGCTTCCGGCCCCAATCCTTCATCTATCTTGGATACGTCTTTATACCAGACCAGCAAGCTATGTTCCACCTGTAATTTTTTCCCTAATACTTTGGCGGCTGTGTATCGTCACTTCAAAAGGGCATCGAAAATCACGCATCACTGGTATTGTCTGTGGGTTTGGTCAGAACTTCAGTTTGGATACTTTCCAGTATTCTAAGGTGACCTATCAGGTTTCCTGACAAATCATAAAATTCGAATTACCTAGTTAGCATTAAGGACACGGTAGGTATATCCTAGCAAGTTTTATAAGTTAAACTATTTTTTTTTATTTATTTTAAAAACAGCGAAATTTATTTTTTTACAAATACATTCAGTGTGTACCAGGATAGATGTTACAAGAGGACAAATAGACCAAAAATTTTGGAATTTTTAAACGTCCTTTTGGGAAAACTGGTCGCATAATCCGAAACTAATAAAACATTTTTGGTAATTTTTTACTTATGTATTAACAGTTTTTTAAATACTTTTCTTAAGGCAGCAAATTTTTAAAAAATATTTTAAACTTAAATACTTTCTTTTAAATTTTGAGCCCTCTTGCCCTTTATACGTTGTAACGCGCAATTTAAAAAATTGACAATTACATTTTTTTTTATCTCTTATGATTTAACTTTAAATTTTGACATAAAATTTAATTCGCTACATTTACTTATACAATTCTGTTCTATTTTTAATAATAAAAGTAGTAAAATCCTGGACATTTTTAAAATTATTAGTTGAACTTGCCCAGTATAATAGCAATTGAAGTAAAATTTTGTATTTATTAGTTTTGGACCATGTGACAAAAATTCGTTTTAAAATTCAGAAATTTTTGGTCCGTTTGTCCTCTTGTAACACCTATCCTGGGACACACTGTATATATTTCACGTTTAAAGCAGATAACTTTGAGCAATTAATTAAAATATGGTAAAAATACAACTAATGGATTTATTAAATTACTATTATAACACAATTGACAAATTACACTGGCAAATAAAAATATACAGAATTTATATCTATTTATTTCTTAATACTAAAGCACATTGCATTTTTAATTTACTTAAACACAGAAGGTACTACATCTATGACCAATTGTTTAATATTCATGACTATTTATTTACAAAATTAAAATCCTGCTCCTCTTCATGTATATCCAGAATATCATCGAACTGGTTATATCTGTAAAAAAAAGATGCAGATAAAACATAGCTTAATAAAAAAATTTGACCATTGTTGCAGATGACAAATTCATAAATTACATCCCATTTAACATCTTAGCCCAAAGAATATGGAAACGTTGGGTTGCAAGGCATGAATAGCTAATAGCATGTAGTGATTTCCACCTTTTAATTCCCAAATAATTTTATACCAAAATGATTATAATGTTACTAGAAAAATATAGTTGTCTGTAACCACAGGCCTAGATATTTTCAAATGATCATATTATCTAAAAAATGGGACACGGGACCCACACCAACTGTGGTCAGTTACAGTTAAATTTGAATTAATAAGTGGCCTAGTGGACAGAGCTTTGATCTTCGAAGCCAGAGGTCGGCGGTTCGATTCCCAGCGGCGGAGACATATTTAGATAGTAGTTATTTAAAAATAACGACCGTGGTGGCACTACCGCGTTGTCTAAAAGGTGCTGTGAAATGCAACTGCATGTTTCAGTGCTTGGACAACGTTGACGGAACAGGGGGAACGATGGGTTAAACATCTAATAACCCGACACCCACGATACTCTGGTATTTAGGTATACACCTTCGTGGGATGTCAAAAAGATAAAAAAAAAGAAAAAAAGAGGATTAGCTTTTAAAACTTGATTTTTTCAGAAAAATTAACTTTTTTCGCAAAATTTAAATTGTCTTTACCAAAGTTTTCCTCGTAAGGCCACTAGTATTTGGTATATATTTGTGGGTCCCATGTCCCAGTTTTTAGATATTTATAATCATTTCAAAATATTATCTACGCCAGTGTCCAAAATGTCCAATATTCGGGGTTGCTAAGCTTTAAAGTTTATTATTTTTAATTTATGTTTTAAGATTTTCTAGCAGCTTTACCTATTAATTTAATAAAATGTTGGAATGCATGCTAATAAAAATTATTAAAATGTAATAATTTAAATTGAACAGGGTATATAAAAAAACTGCAAAAACTTTTTAAATAGCAAAAATTACCAACATCTTGGGTGGTAAATAAATAATGTTATGCAGAACAAAAAAAAAAAAACAAGATATGATATATTAGAAGGTGTATCCAAAACTTTAGAGTTTTTTAAAATGAATGAGAGGCTTGGCAATCATTATTACACATCCCATTTGTCATAGATGTGCATACTGAATTGGAAAACTAATTTTCATACAGTAAGCACAGAAAAAAAGGTTTTAAAATTAATAGACTGTCAGCCCATCGTGGTCCAATCACAACACGGGTACTCAGTATGCCTTTCTAAAAAAATAAGTATTGCAATAGGCTTCTCATTTATTGATGTATATTACAATTTACAAAAGTCGCAACATTGGCGGAGATCTGTTGGGGCGCGATTTACTTGCTCGTATGAATGGGTTGCGGACAGTGTTTAATAAACTAAATATTCATTTTGGTTGTTTTTTATATAAGTAGGGACAAGAATTAGGAAAAGGAAACGCGCTTGGCCAAAAACAAAAACGTAAGTTTTAATAAGAGTGCCCCTAGTTGCAAGCAAAATATAAATGTTATAGGAAAACAGTAACAAATCCATAGTCCAAAAACAAAATTCAAGTGTGATTAAGAAAACTCTATACTCTATGCAAATAAAATAAAAACATTTTGTAACCAGGATGTATCTACAGTATTAAGCCTATTTTACTATTGTATTGCAATAAACTGTATCTAATAAAGGCACACGTGATTACTTGATATAGTATTCCATGAAATATTAGGTTCTAATATTTAAGCAAATATTAATATACAAGCGCACATATATTATTAATATTAATATTACTAACCAGAATTATAGAACTTTACTGCATCGTGTAAACTACGCATAATTGACAAATAAATTAATTACCTATGTTTGTTTTGCTTAAAAGATTGCTAAGTGGGCAACTAACTGGAAATATTAGGGCTGTTCTGATTTAAGCGTCAGTTTTTATATTTATATTCCTACAATTTTTTAACTACAAAATTGTGAAGAAAAATTACAGTAGACCCTCCATAACTTGAACCTCCACAAGTCAAAATTCTCTTTAAGTCGAAGTTTATTGCTGTCCCATGCTTATTTGCTACAATTGGCACTTATATTCTTTTACTTGAAATCTCTTTAATTCGAAGTAAATTGGCGGTCTCTTGAGTTTCGAGTTATAGAGTTTCCACTGTACTCCTTAAAGGGAAAATGAAATATTATAGTATGTAAAACGAAAGTTAATCTAGAATTTTATTAGATGACGGGAAGCGGAAAATAACTTACAACGCAAGATACTTGGATAGCTCAACCGACATCTACCGATAAACATTAAGTAGACTATTGATTATGTACTTTAAAAAGGAACTACAACGTTAAAGGGGTTTAATATTTTATATGGTCAATGGACCCCCAACTATTAAAAACCGCAGAGTGCTACCATTTGAAGGGGTGCGTTTTTGAGAACGGGGTGAAAACAGCCGCTTTTCAGTGTTTTGAGGTTAGGTCGAAAACTGCGCCCTTTTTCCAGGTAGTAGTCAACAGAAAAGTTGTCAGAAATTTCCATCGAATAACGCTTGCCGAATTAAAAGTTATTTTTGACAAAAATATGCCTAACAAACAAAAAAAAAACGCGTTTTTATTTATTTATTTTTTGTATTTTGCCCTATACCTTATTTCCATGGGGGTTTAGGTATAGGCATTGGTTCATAGAAAAAGAACTTTCATCCTTCCTTTACAAAATGACGCTAAGAAAAAGTCTTTAGTGTTTATAGTGTTCAAGAAACGATTTTTAAAGTTTGCCACTCACACCATTTTTCGGAAATTTTACATATTTTTTGCAAACAATGTTATGTAACTGTTTTCTACGCAGTTTTTGGTATAGACAATGGTATATTCAGTTGAAAGAGAAAACAATTACCTTTAAAATGGCCTATAGTACAAGGCTCTAAGACTATATATAAGTAAGATAAGGTTCTGCAAGTGTTTTTACTTTCAACCATATCTAACCCATCTTTTTAATTTATCGTTTTAACTTTTCTTCTTCTAAAATAATTTGTAGATATGATAAAAAATAAAAAAGAAAGCCTATTTTGTTATGGTGTAATGTAAAAATGCCGAGGTTAATTTTAAGCAAAATATGGTTAGTCAAAGTGTCATACTGGAACGATATTTGTTAAATTTTACGTAATTTTTAAGATTAGGTTCTCCAAGTGTTTTTACTTTTAATGATATCTAACCTATCTTTTTAATTTCGCGTTTGAACTTTTTTCTTGTGTATTTGAGTATATATGTTGCTAAATAAAAATAAAAACCTTTTTGTCTACCCAATTTAGTCGCAGTTCAAAAAAAATATATTTATTTCTACATCTACTTTTTCCTCAGCTTTACGATCTTCTTCCAAAAGATTAGTTTTATCAAAGACAATTGTAGTTTCAAGCGGGTATCCATCAAGTACACACGTAAACAGTACGTATAATTTGCCGCTTCATAAATTCAGCCAAGCCAGCGTCCAAACTGATGACCAAAAATTTAGCATTATTCTGGGAGTCTATAGTGAAACTACAATTGTCTTTGTTTTTATCAGAGTTCTAGCAATTGATACCTAAGCACACATTGCAGAACATGAAATAATAAATACCTAACTTTCTGCAAGTACAGTTTCTTGTACATTCTTTCGTACTTCAACAGGCTATTTTTTCAAGAAAAACTTGTGGTGTAGGAGCTTTGATAGCCTTTGATATAGCAAGTATTGGAATTAATCCATACCTTGAATTTTTAAGTCATATGTAACTAAAAAATAGTTACCTTGGCTGAAGAGTCATATTTAGAAATCGGGGTTCTCAAAATCATATACAAATTATCGGATTTATGCACATTTAAACGACTGCGTGGGTAATTGAGGTGGGTAATGTGCGTGGGTAATAGCCGTGGATAATAAGCCATATTACCTTTTTAAAACAATATTAATAATGTATACATTATTAAATCGTCGTAGAAATAAAAACAAATTAAAAAAAAATTATACTCAAGAATCTGTCCATTTTCTCAAAGAGACTCAACATAGATTTCATATATTTGACAAATTTGAGACTCTGACTTTGTTCTTTAAATTGTAGTAAAAAAAAAAAATACGTAAAAAGTAACAAATATCGTTGCAGTATGACACTTTGACTAACCATATTTTGCTTAAAATTAACCTCAGCATTTTTACAATACACCATTTTAGAGATAAGAAAATGGGCTTACTTTTTATTTTTTATAATATCTACATGAATGTAGAAGAAAGTTATAACGAGAAATTATAAAGTATAAAGATAGGTTAGATATCGTTGAAAGTAGAAAAACTTGAAGAACCATATCTTACCTATGTATAGTCTTGGAGCCTTGTACTATAGACTACTTTAAAGGTATTTGTTTTCTTTTTCAACTGAATATACCATTTCCTATACCTAAAACTGCGTAGAAAAGAGTTACAGAACATTTTTTGTGAAAAATTAGGTAAGATTGCCGAAAAATGGTGTGAGTGGCAAACTTTAAAAATCGTTTCTCAAACACTATAAAGACTAAAGCTTTTTCTTAGCGTCATTTTGTAAAGGAAGGATGGAAGTTCATTTTCTATAAACCAATGCCCATACCTAACCCCTATGGAAACAAATTATAGGGCAAAATACAAATATATATATATATATATATAACGTGTTTTTTCATGTTTATTTTGCTTCATTTTTTAAGCATATTTTTGTCAAAAATAACTTTTCTTTTTAATTCGGCAAGAGGTATTCGAAGGAGAAATTAATTTTCTACTTTTCTGTTAATTACTACATAGAAAAAATGCGTAGTTATCGACCTAACTTCAAAAAACTAAAAAGGGGATGTTTTTACCCCGTTCTCAAAAACGCACCCCTCTAAATGGTAGCACTCCGCGGTTTCTTAATATTTGGGGGTCCACTGACCATATGAAATAATAAAACTTCTTTAAAGTTGTAGTTCCTTCCAAAAATAGGACACCAGCCTACTAGTTTAAAATGATTTCGCTATACCAAAAGGCATCAGAAACGGTCTTTACTTTTTTACGCAAAAACGGTGCATCTGACAAAGAAATTTCAAGAGGTCAAACTTGTAAAAAAAAAATGGAAATTTAAAAAATGTTTTTTTTTACTAATACAAAAATCAAGAAAGGGTTACGTTTCAATATTATTTTGTTTGATCATATTAGTCCTAAACCTACCAAGCTTTATTTTTAAGTAAATCCTTATTCCTTTCAAGCATATCATCTTTTCTATCTTTCTTAACCTTATTCAAAAACCTATCCATTTCTTCTAAATTTGTTTCTTCAGGAATATTTCGACTACCAGGGGGAGAAGGTTCACGATCTTCGTCTTTATCTGCCCATTTTCCAGCAAATAAATCTCTATCAATTACCTAAAATAAACATATCCTTTAAACAAAAAAGGACGATAATAATAGTAACTTATATATTTTATTTACCGATCAACAAAGTAATTTGTAATAAATTTTTCCAAATAAGTCTTGAAAAACATCACAATAAGATTATTTTTAAACTTAACAAAATCTTGGACACATAACCTGTTTAATAAAGACGCAATAAAATTTAGCACTAACTAAAATCTCAGAAAAAAAACAACTCTTAAAAAATAGAGATGAAGCTTCTGATAAAGGTTAGAATGCCCTGTTTGATACAGATACTCGTAAGTAAAGTAAAAATTTAAATACAAAAACAAGAGTGTTGAATTATGTGTAGCGAAAGCTTCAAAATAGTCATCGGCATGCGAGAAGTCACAATTCTTCCTTCGCCGCTACTGTAAAACATAATTATTTACCAAATATCGTAAGACTGTTGAAGCTGCTTCTAAGAAATAAAAATACGTTGAACGAAATCTAGTAATAATGCACAATGCCTTATGTCCACGGATGGGGTTTACAAGAGGACAAATGGACCAAAAATATAATTTCTTCAAGAGAAAACGTATCCTTCAAGAGTAAATAACCTTTATTATTAATTTTTAAGCAAAATGTTTTTAGAAAAATTTATGTAGAATAATGTTTGTAATTCATAAAAACAATAATTCAAATTTTTTTGAACTCCATAATTTGGCAAATCACATTGCTTTCCAGCTGAAAAATTGTGTTGTGTAGGAATTTGGAGAAAGAAGGTCTTTAAAAAACAAATTATGAGAATTTTTAGGTCAATTTTTATAAAAATTTAAAATAATTAATTTTTGATAACTACAATATCAGTTTTATGAAACATTTTGATACCCCTGTAACATTAATAAAGTAATTGAAAATGTTATTCCAAATAAATTTTCTAAATGATATTTTGCTTAAAAATGAAAAATAAAGGTAGTTCACTTTTGGAGGAAAATAATGTTGTTTAAGTCTTTGCAAACCCTGTATACAAAATCATCATTTTCTCTTCGTGAATCCTTTTTTTTTACAAGCAAATATTTCTATGAAGAATAAATTTTTTCTACAAATATTTTTTTGTTCATTTGTCCTCTTGTAAACCCCAGCCGTGTACAGTTTGTACAATTTAAAAACTCTTCGGGGAGGCGGGTTAGAAAGATATTATATCGTATCAGCTATTTTTACAGGTAAATCGGCCAGAAATGCAATAACAAAACAAGCACTTACTGATAGTCACCCAATCCAAAATATTTACATACTGGCATTCGCCCTAGACTGTCTCTGTTCCACATATTGCATATGAACGACTTTGCGTAGCTGATTCTGTATACATGTGTTAAGATTGTAAGGAACAAATATGCATTAGCAGAAATAACTGTTTAATTTAAAATTTTGATGATATGTCTTTGTATAAAATATTACACGGTTTTTTTAACCCTTCTGACTACATCCAGTATTGTGTAAATTTTTAGATAAAACACCTTAAATTTGATCATTATTAATTCTAAGTTAGTTTTAACAAAAAATTATAAATATTTATTTGTTTAAAATTCTAGTTTGCATACCTTGTTTTATTACAATGATCAAATATTGTTAATTTTTAATTTTAACATTCCAAAAACAGTTGATTTTAGATTTTGGGTATGTTAGAACAAATATTTCTAGTAAAATTGCATTACTAAACGATTGCTTATATTTACATGTACAACTATTAACATAATCACTGGTAACACACGAATGACAACGTTATTTTGGAGTAAATATATTTAAAAGCAAAAAAAAAAAATTGGAAATCCTTCAATACAAACTTTTAATGCATTTTGCGACAATATATTTTTATCAAGAAAAATAAAAGTTTGTTAGTATGTTAGAAACATTTATATAAAATCCCACTTCTAGAGACTGTATTAATCTTCAGTAGATATAAGAAAATAGTGCTCCTTGTAGTACAGTAAATGAAGCATTTCACATCACAATTCTTTGGTCCTGCATGGATTTAGGTACTTGGAATTTTAACAGAAGATAGGGAATAGCTCAAAGATCAAAATCTATATCGAACCGAAGGGCGCCAAAAACCCTGGGGATGATTGTCACCGCATTTCGGGGTAATATTTTTTTTACATTTTAAAAGGAAAAGATTTTTAAAAAACAATAGGACCTTTTTTTATAAAAAAGTCTAAAAGCTAATTCATACAGACGCGAAAAGCGAAACGCGTATTTCATTCTCTATGGTCAATTTCACATAAAATTAAAGGCGGGTAATTCAAAATAAAGATAGTTTAAAGATGTTGCGAATTCGCAAAATTTGAAATCTAGTAAGCGGGAAACTTGAGATCATTTTAATTTCTGGCGAATATTCGCGTTCGCACATGCGTAGAAACAAGATGTTATTTGTCAAATGGCATTTCAAAAGAATTTTGTTATTGTTATTTTTATATCATTCTATTAGCTGTTCGGAACGTTATTTTTGTGTTGATTTTCTTAAGTATTTTGTGTTTTTTGATTAGAATTTATATTAACTTTTTTAGTCCATTTCATTTATAACATATTTGCAGCGTTTCTACATCTTGGTTGCTAAATAAATGTACTATATTCTTTATTCATCACATCAGATAAATGGAAAAACAAAGAAAATCTGAAATGAACCCAAGCGTGGCGTCACCACCTAAATAAAAACAATATAAAAATTTGTAGGGTATGTTGTTGTCTAGAATTTCGGTGAATTTCGCAGCTGTATGAACATGACAAAAAAACGCGATTTTTTGGCCAAATATTCGCTTTCGCAATTGGCTTTTCGCGTCTGTATGAATTAGCTTTAACTTAAAGCCGATTCCCACTTAGGGGTGTTCACCCGTGACGCATGAGTCGTCACCCAACAGCTGATTGTCGGGGTTTTTTAGGGACACGGTTAAAATCCTTTCCATACATATTTGAATCAGGATCACACAATTTATGTAGGGAATTTCTTACTCATGACTCGCAGGTGTCAATCGTCAAAAGTCAAAGACTTTTTACCTGGGGTGAAAACCCCTAGGTGGGAATCGGCTATTTAAAATAAAGTTATAGTCAAAATAAGGTCAGTATCTAATTTTTCCATGCAAGACAAAGAATAAGAGAGCTTTTACCTTTGTTCAAGCTTCATTTCATGTACTATTGGATTAACTATAAGTCAGTCTGAAAGCGGGATAATAAATAAATTTAACCATTATTTGCTTGATGGTAAGATTCATAAAAAAAATTGAGAAACGCCATTTTCCCACTTTAAATGGTTTTATTACAAAACAAAGTATAAAAATTAAAAATCTATTTCAAAATATTTCTAAACAACTGTTCTAATGGTTTCTAAAGAGTTTAGTTTTTATTATAACATACACATTAAAATTTTGCATGCAGCCGAAATTTCACTGTCGAGACACTCTAATCTTTATATTACCTTTTTTTTTGGTTTTGGTTTAGGGATACTTATCCTCACCCTTAAAAATCTGGTTCCAGACTCTAGGCATTAAAAGAGTAACACCATACTCCCAGTTGGTTTCCATCTATATCTACAGTCGACTCTCGTTAAATCAAACCTGCGATCATTCGAACCTCTCTATAATTCAAAGTTATTACGAGTTCCCTACAAAATCTCTTTATATTTCAAACTAAATCAATACAATTTTATGCACTTATTAATTCGAACAAAAAGTTATTGTTATGCAAACAGAACGACGCGTTAAATCGAACTCACTGGCATGAAACACTCGACAACTCACTATTGCAGAAAGAAGAAGTTATAAAGATTGTATAATATGTATTGCATTAAGATGTTGCTGCCTCAGATAAACTAAGATGGCGAATTGTCGGGTCGATATATATAACCATTTGATAGTTTAAACATTAAAAAAATCGATTTATTTTATGAGCCTCTCGAGTTTTAAATTAACGAGAGTCGACTGTATTATCTTTGGGAATATTTTTTTGTCACTATTTTATATTTTCGTTTAAATCCCTCTCTTTACCTCCTACCCTTATTACTGTATCTTGAGAACATTAAGTGAATAAAAACACAATAAATGAAGTATAAAAAAATAATAAAGATAAATGTAAGTTAAAGCCAGCTACACCCTTAGTAGTGATAAGGCAGATGCATCATAAAAATCAAGTGATAACTGATATCCTAATCAGAATTAAACCGAGTATTTTCTTTTAACAGATTATTAGGATTTTTTAAACATATTTAATTGGTGATACTTGCTGTTAATTATTAAATCTATTCAACAATGTAAGTTTAAAGGTACATACATTGGAACATCTAGTTTATTTAAATTTTAATTAACATAGCTATACTTGATGGTTTAATAATGTGACAAAAAACTGATTTAGTTAGTTAGTTAGTTTAAAGAGTCCAAAAATCCCTTAATATTATTTTTGTTTGGGAAGGTTATGAATAAAACCATAAAAAGACATAATAGTGTTTTATTGAAACCAATATAAACTTACATTAATCTTTATTTTCATTTTCATTTACCTTAGCATTATCATTATTGGTATTATAATCATCTCTATCCTCCCCTTCTGACAAGGGACCTTCATGTCTAACTGGCTGTTCTCCATCAACTGATGCTCCTTCTGAATACTTGTTAATTTTTTCCTTACTATCTTCTCTATCTCTAGTTCTCCTAGGAGAGTCGTCAGACCTATCGGGGGATCTACTGTATGACCTAAAATAAATATACATAATTACATTTTAACCAAGTCTGTAAAAAAATGAAATAATAATAATAATAAAAAGCTAGCTGGATTTTATTATTGTTAAACACATTTTATGAACTCTGTTTTAGTTTTTTGTTGTAACATACACATTAAAATTTTGCATGCAGCCGAAATTTCACTGTCGAGACAACCTCATCTTTATAAATATTACCTTTTTTTTTTATTGGTTTTGGTTTAGGGATACTTACATCGGCGCGCTCGTTGCAGCGGTGAATTTCATAAAATTCAATAAATGATTTGCCTATGATCGAAGGTTTGGTTTACATACCAGTATTAAAAGAACACATAAATTTGCAAACAATCAAACATATTACTGAATTTTTATAGAGTCTATTGACAGAACATTTATAGTCATCGTAGTTATACTACCACCTTATATATTTTTTTAAAAGATATTTGCTGCGCACTTGGCCAGCGCTGGCCATTGTACGCAGATCCCATTTATAGGGGGATATCCTTTAGAGTGTCGGTACTTTGCCCAGGTCGGTGCTATGTCCTAACTGTAGCATTCGCCCTTGTTCCAGTCCCGCAAGGTTTAGTGATTTGGATTCAATTTTGTAGGTTGCAAATTTGTCCTCTCGTGGACCCTCTAGACCCCTACATTCCATAATCACGTGAGAAGGGGTTTCATCCCCATTTCCGCACCACCTACAGATGTTATCTGCTACCAGACCGAATCTGGCTAGGTGCTTTTTAGTATACCAGTGTCCAGATACCAGACCTGTAATAGTCCTCAGCTGAGTTCTACTCATGCGCAGTCATCTGGATGCAAGGTCCTGAGAGGGACCTTTAAGCATTGCACTGGTATGCATTATCTTTGTTTCGATGACCATAGTTAATCAAACTTTTTTTGGTCCAATCCTTGGCCATCGCTTGAGGACTCCACCGGACATGCCCGACGGGCAGGGTACTGCCAGGTTTGGGTTATTGCTACCCGCTACCGCTGCCTCGTTTCCTTTGATACCAGTGTGTCCTGGTACCCATAACACCTTATAATATATAGAGTATTGTTATTTTAATAAAAGTTTATGTACAGGGGCCCTCCAGGAACTGCCGCGTTCGATTTTTTGAAAAGTAGGCTTTGAAAAATTTTGAAAATTTGGCAACTTTATAAAATCAGTGGCGGACATACAACTAAAATATTTTGACAGCTCTACCACTTCCGGTTATACCGAAAGTTATGTTAATTTCCTTTTTTAAATAGAATACCCTATATATTATTTATTTTTTAGATTCTGCATAAAATTCTAACCATAATTTACGTATATTGTTCTATAACTAAGTCCAACCATTTTTGACTTATTTTAAATTTTATGTCGGAAATGACGTTAGCAAGCCATTACATAACCATTAATTTCCTCTAAACAAAAACCTTTAATATGAGTTGGGGTTGGGTTTCTCATAGAGAAAGAACTATTTTAGCAGACTGTATTGATACTTTCACAATTAATAAATACAGAGTGGTCAAAAATAATTGTTAAAAATTATTACGGCAAAAACCTTAAAAGTCAATTTTTTAAATGGACATCTCTATCTTTTTTACCTTATCCTATTAAGCGTTAAAAATAAGGATAAGTTTGTAAAAGGATATCTATTCCAAAAATTTATAGTTTTCAAAATATTACCGATTTATTATTTACCTATTCTAACAATGCATTTAAGTACGGGTAGGTAAGGGGTAGTTGGCTGTCACGCCGCATTTTGTTGTCAAGGCCAACTAGAAGACAGAATAAGTCGTATTTAAAAGCATTGTTAGAATAGATAAATATAAAATTCTTATAATTTCAAAAACTATAAATTTTTGGAATGGACATCCTTATAAAACTTATCCTTATTTTTGACGCTTAACAGGATAAGGTAACAAAAGATAAGGGTTTTCATTTAAAAAATTACTTTTTAGGTTTTTGTCATAATAGTTTATAAAGATTATTTTTGATCACTCTGATTTATTAATTGTATAAATATCAATACAGTCTGCTAAAGTAATTCTTTATCTACGAGAAATCGAACTACAACTCATATTAAAGGCTTTTGTTTAGAAGAAATTGATGGTTATGTAATGGCTTGCAAACATCATTTTTGACATAAAATTTAAAATAAGTTAAAAACGGTTGGACCTAGATATAAACAATATACATAAATTATGTTTGGAATTTTATGCAGAATCTAAAAAATAAATAATATATAGGGTGTTCCATTTAAAATAAGGAAGTTAACATTAACTTCCGGTATAACCGGAAGTGGTAGAGCTGTCGAAATATTTTAGTTTTATGTCCGCTACTGACTTTATAATGTTACAAACTTTTTAAAATTTTCCAAAACGTACATATCGATAAATCGATCGCAGCAGTTCCCGGTGGGACATCCTGTATAGCTTATGCTGATGCCTAATGTGCACACACAGACCTATATCCATTGTGTACATTGTAACTTATAGTTTTTTTAAAATTTATATTGTAATTAATTACTTATATTGTAATTGTAATAAATAAATAAATAATAAATTAAGCATACCTGCTTCTATCTCTTGATCTACTTCTGTCATATCTTCTGTCCCTGTAATCCCTGTATCCACCACCTCTATTATATCTGCCTCTTGGGAATCTACGGTTCCCACCTCGATTGTTGTAGTTATCATATGGTCTGCCCCGTCCTCTGTAGTTTCGATCAAACCTGTCCCTAGAAGGAGAAATAATCAGTAGTATCATTAAAAGAATGTGCTTTAAAAACAGTTCGTTTGGGGAAATGGACTACTATTTATACATTTTCAAAAAATATTGCCAGTAATAATTAATGTCACAGATGTTTAAGATTTTTCGATTTTTCATTGTTATAATATTTATTTGAATAATATCCTACAATGAAGTAAATTTAGTATAGTATTGGTAGGGTATTATTATCCAATATAAATTTTCTTTTAATTGTTTAACACAAATGTCAATAGAATACTGATCTACCAATAAGTTTAAACTACGTTTTTGTAATAGAAAGAATACTCTACTATTTACCTATTATAATAACCTCCACGACCTCCTCTTCCACGATTATCATATCTGGGGTTTTGATATCTTGGCTTGTAGTAAGTCCCTCTATCATTACGGTTACCTCCTCGGAAATTACCGCGCCTCCTGAATCTTCTGTCGCCGGAATAACTCCTAGATCTTGAACGACTGCGTGAATAAGAGCCAGAACGAGAGCGACTTCGTGAGTAATAACTTCGCGACCTCGACCGGTAACTCCTTGATCTACTCCGTGATAAACTGCTGCTTCGTGATCTGCTTAACCTGGACCGCGAACGGCTACGACGCTTTGGCGAACGACTGTCGGAACGAGGTCTTCCTGGAGGTTCTGGTGGCCTGCCTCCTGCAATAAAATAGTTGGGTGAAAACACAGCATATGTTTGATGCATTTTAAGGTTAAAATAGTTTAAATACCTCTTGCAAGCAAGATCAAGTGATCTACTTTTTAAGAATAGGTAGCGGAAACGTGGTAGGCGAATAAAAAAGTTTTTTTTTAAAGAGATGTTTCGATTCTGGTGTTGGATCTTTATATAGCATCCAAATAATACATCACCTATTTGGAAGCCCCAGGTTTGAAACGTCGCTAAACAAATTTTTAAGTTCCTACTATACTACCCTTTCTTCCTCTGAATTGTTGGCTAATGACAATATAATAACTACCATGGATGACTTAATTATATTATAAAAAACACACAATCATGAAAAAAGTAGTTCTTCAAAATCCACTATTATTAACTTTTAAAAAAATCTTAAAAGCTGTATTAAATAAATATACATTTGGTTGTTTTAGCTTGATATTTTCAAATTGACTTTCAGTGTGTTGAACACATTGGCAAAAATTCCACAAGAACCTTTAAAGTGGTATGATGTGTATACAATTTCTATTGCTATTAAAATAATCAGTTTAAGTACCTGTTCCCAAGCCTTCCTTGCTCTTTTTCATTTCTGGAGGAGTCATGAGCCTGAAGTTTCCAAATTTATCCAGTACCACCTGACCTTGCGGAATTTTGGGACCTGGCGGTAATGGTGGTGGAGCCAAGATTTTGTTGGGTTTTTGGGCGACATTGAACGACGTTTTGGTGGGGGTTCCTTCATAGCCATTTGTTTACGAATGCTTACGCTTTTCTCTGGGGGTGGAAGAGGCGGTAATGACGCCTTCTTAGACGACGATTCTTCAAAGCTTGAACTAATTAAAAACATATTTTAATTAAAAAAGGGGGAAATTATGTATATATAAAAAAACTATATACAGGGTGCTACAGAATATTGTTAAAAAATTTCACGGCAGTTTCCATCAGAAAAAAATAAAGAAAACTTTGTATAAACGTGGGTCTAGAAATGCATTGTTTAAAAACCCAATCCAGTGTCGTCTTACCTTAACAAATACTATATAGGCGTTTAAGTTCTATCACCCCGTAAGTCATTTTTAGCAACTATTCCGGGGAGACATAAAATCGAATTTTATACAGACTAAATAAATGATTACTATTCTAAAACATTTTTGTCCCACCAGATTGTCACTTATATATTTTACTTTTTTTTCTGTGTAATGGAGTATATTATTTTTAATTTGATATAAATTGTATCAAATAATAACTGTAAATTAACTGTTGCTGAAGGACTTCAGTCGAAGGTCATTTGGAAAACCAATAAATAACATATAATAATAATAATAAAGTATACTTCAAAATAATTTTTTTTAACAAAAAAAAAAACATGAATATTTAGTATAAATCCTATATAGTCTTTCGATTCTCTAGCCAATGGTATCAACTTGTTACAACCGCCAAAAAATGACTACATGCTGATAGAACTTAAACTACTATATCTGACAAAAAATGTATGCCACTGACATTTCTAAAAGTTTTGTATTCCATTTAGGTTAAAAAGTGAATATACATCGTTTAAAGCTCTTGAACTTTATTCTTATTATGCTTTAATTTCAAAAAATAAAATTTAATTAATTTCATATCCCTGGATCAACCAAATACATGGAAAAATTTGTATAAATGTTAATGGTATTTAATGTAGTGTTTGTTGTTCTTGTTATGTACTAATTTATATATAAGTATATAAACAAAAAACATTATAAACAGTTTCCAAAAGAAAATTTCCCCATGTTTCTTGCATAGTCCTGGTACTTTTTGGGTTTAGAAATAGATATATCATACCATTTTTAGCATATAATATAATTTGAAGCCGTTCTTCTGATGAAAACCTTATTATAAAACCACTTCAAAAATTAATAAACTTATTTTTTAAATTCTTGACTTTGACAAATAAGCACCTGTGACAGCCAGGTTTTTCCAGGTGACACTATCCTTATAGTATAATTTATTTATTTTATTTATTTATTTATTTTATTTACACACTCAACAGATAACAAAATCCGATTACAGAGTAGGTAGGTAGAAATCTTACATGCTATATTAAAGACTATTCATTATTATATAAATGTAGTGTTAATATATGTTTCAACATATTCTTATTTACATGAAAAATGTCACATTCTTGTCTCATCTCATTTACATATCTACACATAACATTGATGGGCGCATTCCTACAGTAATTTGTTCGTTGTGGATCTAAATAGAAGTTAAGAGGATTTCTAGTTCTGTGTGCTGGCACATGGAACTTAAGTTTTGAAGT
This sequence comes from Listronotus bonariensis, assembly GCA_014170235.1. NCBI lineage: Eukaryota > Metazoa > Arthropoda > Insecta > Coleoptera > Curculionidae > Listronotus > Listronotus bonariensis. Next base: position 19,611 of record JACEGR010008247.1, read on the forward strand.
TAGAGTTATGTCATCTATGTCATTATGTAGTAATTTATGTAAAAACATCACAGAACTAAAAACTCTACGCTTTTCCAGGCTATATAACTTATATTTTTCTCTAAGTGCTGTCTTAGAAATATCAATATCATATATTCCAGTTTCCTTAAAATACAGATACCTTAAAAATTTATTTTGAACTTTTTCAATTGTATATTTATGATTTTCATACATAGGACTCCAAATTAATGCCGCATATTCCAACCCACTTCTCACATATGCTACATAGAGTTTTCTTAGACAATGTGTGTTTTTAAAATATCTACAATTTCTTACTATAAACCCGTACATTCTATAAGCCTTATCCGAAACATTTTGAATATGGTTCTTAAATGTTAACTGTGCATCGAATGTAACACCTAGATCTCGCATTTCATCAACCTGAGCCAATACTGTGTCATCCATTTTATATTGAAAATTTACTAAAGTTTTTTTACGTGTATAACTAACAGTACATTTGCTGACATTGAAATTTAATTTATTTTCCTTAGACCAAAGAAATATCCGGTTTAGATCTTGCTGGAGTAAAAGGCAGTCATTTTTATCTTTAATTTTTGAAAACAATTTCAAGTCGTCCGCAAACATCAGAACATTTACATTTTTTACAGTGTCCATTAAGCTATTAATAAATAAAACAAACAGTAAAGGCCCAAGATTCGAACCCTGTGGGACTCCTGAGGTAGCCAAGTATGGCTCCGAAGAGTAACCCTTTACTTATTTAAGTTTTTTATTATATCTTTGTTAAACCAGACCAGATACCTTTTAGCCGGATGAGATTTTGGTACGCATATTTCGAATATATCATATATCTTATTATAAAAATAATCTACAGCTAAATCAACATTGGTGAATAGTTCCAAATCGTTCCATTCAATTCTTTGAAACATTTGATACATTACATCATAGTTCGCCTTTCTAAAATTAAACCTATCTATATTGTTTGTAATTAAATCTTTTTGTTTTGGCTCTTTTAACTTAGAACTAATCATTAGTATTGGATGATGGGAATCCTCAATTACGAAACTAAATGTACTTTTGTTTACACTACACTCCATGCCTGTAATAACAAGATCCAAAATTTTGTTATTATTATTACATATTCTATTTATTTGCTTACATCAAAATAACTAAGAAAATTTTGCAAGGAGTCTCAGATTGTCTTTCACTGTAATATTCATGTAATATTCATTAAGTCGTGGAATATTGAAATCACCAACCAAGATAAAGTTGCTATCAAATAAAAAATGTAGACTCTCCAAGAATGCAAAAAAATCTTCCCGAATTAAAACAGAGCAACTTGGAGTAATATAAATAACAAACACATAAAACGTCAATGTCAGGCTCATTAAAATCCAAAGGTACCCTGCAACTTTTATAGGAGTTTTTCACGGCTAACAGTACACCACCACCTTTTTGAACATCATTTCTGTTTTTACTTCTATATTGAATAAAATTATCTGGTAACACTTCACTTTCATATACACTGTTAGAAAGCCAAGTTTCTGTCAGTGCTAATATGTCATACTCCTGTTCTGTCACACATACATTATTAAAAAATATTTGTGTCTTTGTATTTAGTCCTCGAACATTTTGATAGGCTATATTTAGTGTAGGATTTACGATACCTTTACATGAGTTTGACAAGTTTGATGAAGTAATTTTATCACGATTACTGACTTAAATTTCGTTTTGAATAAAAAATTATCACTGCTGTCATAATTAGTATGTTGTCGCACCCTATCAATCCTTTTTATATAGGCCGGACAAGTTGGATCTCTAGCTGAATGGTTTCGGTTGTTTAAACGAAGTTTCGTACAGTTTGGACAGTTCAAATTACTCTCGTTACATTGTCGGCTATCATGAGCTCCTCCACACTTATGACAACATTCTTGCGCAGTACAGTACTTAGCAACATGACCAAAAGCAGAACACTTAAAGCACATCGTCACATTTGTGTATTCTTGAATAAATATGGGACAAAGATCGAAAGTGAGATTTTTATTCCTAAGTAGCCATTTAAAAATGTTTGGATTGGTCTGTAATATCCAGTTTTCTTTTAGTTTATTTCTGCATTCCCTTTTTGTGATAAATTTAATGTTTAATTTTACTGTATTTCCAAATGTATCAATTAGCCCTGAATTTTCTTCCACAAATTCATCAATAAATTTTTCTGGTGTTAATCCTTTATGTATACCAGTGATCATCATCATCGGGTCATTATTTTGAAAGTCCTTAACTTCTAAATTTGTGTGTGCTAGATTTTCTTTTAACTTTACTTTTTGTGGTTCATTTTGACATTCAATTACAATACCGCCACTTGGTAGATGTCTAATGTTCTTAAATCCACCCTCTATTTTTCCTTTAACATTCTTTTTTACATTTTGAAAGACAATTCTGGGATCATTCTGATTTTTCATTTTTATGACAGTCTCATGTCTCGTACGTTGAGGCGGAGTAGTCCACTCGGGTGTTTTAATTCTTTTTTCGGGATTAGTAACAACTTTTACTATATCACTATAAGAGGTTGCCTGGATTGGTGTATGTTTATTATTACGGTTTGATCTGCTATCCTCATATGACCAATTGATAACAGATGGAATACCCTGAGAAGCTCTTAAGCGTATGTTTTCCGTCTCGACCTGGCCAATTTTAAATGCTAATACTATCACTTGTGTGTGGACAGCTAGCAGTGCAGATTGAACACATTTTTGCGCCTCTTTGTCAAAGGCTGTTTGATCTTTGTGCGTTTTCGACGCCTGTTCCTGAATGATTTCAAGCGCTTGCATAATTTTGTTCAGTGTAATTTCTCAGGATTCTTTAAACAAATTATTGGATTCCCTCGAATCACTCTTAGAAAACTCAGGTTCATAATTGACTTTGTCGCCAGATTTAATGTTTTCATCTGTTTTGTTTTTCTTTATGAATTTATTTTTTTCCAATAGGTTTGGACTGGAATTGGATCTTTGTCTTTTGTTTGAATTAAATATATTATCTGTTGTACGATCAGTTTTGTGTGAATCTGGAGTTCTTTTTACAACGTTACGTGATTTAAAGATTGCCTCATCATCTCCAATATTGTCGTTAAAAATAGCGTCTGGCGTGCTAACACTCTCGTTTAAAATGTTGGGCGTCTTTACTGTTTTTTAGGTGTCTCTTTGTTATCTTGCTTTTGTATTCTAGGGTTTTTATCTGCATACTTCTTCAATAAAAGTGTTGTTTTCCTACCTTGATATTGTGTAAATTCATTATCTTTTGTAATTTTTCCGAATTTTCCATCACCATCACTATCTTCATCCATTGGGCTAACTAATTATCAACTTTTTGCAAAAAAAACGAAACTAATAACTTAAAATATCGTTACAATTGCAGAGCGTTTATTTACATGCGTTACAAATATGCGCTAAACTTATCAAGTGAGTTGCATTTTTAGTCAATTGCATCAGAACCACAGGAAATAAACCCAGCAACCCCTATATCACTGAATTTATCCTGAAAATATCAATCAATATAAAAATATATGGGGTATTCAATTTAAAAATTACGTAACTTGTTCTGTAACTCATTTGTTTTTGTTTCTTTCATATGTTTTTCTGATTAAAATATTAAACTCTATGGAAAAAATACACAAAATGGCTATATTTGTTTTTTAAAAAATACAGGAAGTTCAAAAATAAGGCTGTTTACTTTAAAATGAATAACCCTGTACATATTAAATTTTTAAATCAGTGACGTGCCCAAAATATTGCTTTGTGTGCTATTTGTTTGCCTTCCCTGCTATAAAGTATTAAATTATTTATTTCAAAGACAACAAATGTGTGCAAAATTCACAAAAAAACAAATAGATAAAAATTATTCAAATACAAAGGCTTGGATAATTTTTTTGTAAGTGAATATAAAACGATTATTCCTTTTAACACATCGTGAAAACTTAAAAAGGTACTTACACCAATACCGAATAGATTTCACTCCTGGACGGCATTTAATGTAGAAATTTACGAAGCATTAAAACAATTATTGAAATCATTTTACAAACAAAATACCAAATAATTGTAGTCTGTATTTATTCATCAAAAAACGCAAATTTCGCATTTTTTTTTAATTAAAAAATATTTATACTGATATTATCCTTCTTCAATTTAATCAATTCTTATCAAACTAACAAAAACAGGGTGAAATATAATTGATGGCTAAAATACAGGGTATGATTCCTTGGCTTATTTTAGGAAGAAAAGTTCATATGAACATATTTCCTAAACGTCTTAACTTTTGAGATACAGGGTGTTAAAATTTTCAAAAACCTAAAAATTTTGAAAACAGTTATTATGGTAAAAACTGTTATACTGGATATAAACCCTATTTAAATAGGAATTTAATATTTTTGTTACATAATTGCTAATTAAAAATTATAAAACCTAATTAAAAAAAAGATCCCCTAATGCTTCTTTTATGGTCTCAAAATATGCAATAAAGTTAATTATATTTTTATTTCTCCTAAACTAAACAAGATACGGAAAAAAAAATCAAGAGACATAAAAGCAGAATTTTTATTTGCTTAATCTAAAGAAAGCATAAAAATTTTACACACATTAAAACAGTCACTGGCGTATCGTTTTTTTGTTGGGAACATTTCTTCAGTTGCCTCTCGAGACGCCACTGAGCGTATTAAATGTAATTAAGATAGTGATAAATTACCCCCTTAATGTCGTTAATAATATTGACAAATTAAAACAAAATTGGGCAAAGAATAGTTAGGATATTTAAAAAACAGATTTTTTTTTCGAAATTTTAACACTCTGTGTCTCAAAACTTAAGAGGTTTAGGACATATATATGTGTATATGAACTTTTCTTCCCAAAATAGACTAAGGAATTATATCCTGTATTTTTAGCAATCAATTAAATTACACCCTGTATTTGTTATTATGATAAGAATTGTCTGTTATTTTAAGTAATCAGTAAAATTTAAACTATCACACGAAGTCGTAAAAAAAATTAGTTTTATAGATTTCCACAGAATCAGATGTCTTAGAAATATTTACTTTGTAGTAAATTTTACACGGCTCTGTATATATATATATATATATATATATATATATATATATATTTTTTAAACATAGAGGAGATGTTTTAAAATCCTTTTTGTGAATGCTGCAACAAATGCAACGAACAATTTCATACAACTTTGAAAGTAAAGTGGACATTTTAAACATAATTTTTATCAGTCATTTACTCAGTGTTCTCTTGTAGCAGTTATTTTTTAAATGTGTACAGGAAGTAATGTTATTGTTAGCTTTGTTTCTTATATGTTATTTGTTTCATTTTATTTCTATACAAAATACAATGTCTGGTATTGTAGCAAAATCTTACCTATTCCTGGATCTTGGTTTTTCTGGAGGCAATTCTGGTGGCCAATCAGGTGATGGAGGTCTTTCTTGTTTTTTCTTCAATCGACTTGATGTTGGTGCAGGTGGGCCAATATGCATTTTCCACTTTCCAGCTGATGCAGCAGCTTCTGCAACAGCCTGCCTAGCCTTTTGTTCTCTAGTAGGTGAAGGCGAATCCAACAAGGAATGCTTAGGTGACTCGCTAAGATCACTTCTGCAATGTTTAGAAAAAATTCTTAATCTTATCTTAATTTACTTAACTAAAACTTGTATTACAAATGACATTTTTAATATATTTCTATACTAATGATTATATTTAGAGAATAAAATTTATTACCTTTTGCTTTCCTTTTCTAAGGCATAGTAAGCATTAAGTTTTGTTTCTAATTCCTCCAAATCTGGTAAACTTTCAATAAATCTAAAAAGAATATTTTTCTGTAAGAATATTATGTTTGCTTAGGCAATAAAATACAATTTTTAACTAGTTTGCTTTTGATTCATTAGTCAATTTTCATATCAAAAATACTCTTATCATATTCTTATCACATTTTAACTGTTATCAAACTTTGATATCTTTTTAAAAATTAAAAGAATAACAAAATTAAATAAGTAATTTTAAAGTTATCTGAACAACCTTGTACATATTTAGAAACTACTTACACTTAACAAACTTGAACTTGTCAGCATTTTTTAAATATTATTTTATTTTATTTATTCATAATCAATTCCACCATCAATTCTAACGCATATATGGCCATAAAAAATTATGATGTAAAACATACATCCTGTAAGTACTAAAATCTATTTTGTAAGTACTGCATAATTAGACTTTTAATTAAATTCAAGTCGTTTTAAACTCAAACTTAATTTATTGCTTCAATAAATTTAGCTGCAATGTTAGGCTGTCATTTTGTAAATAAATTCATTTAAGTCCATTAATATACAAATGTATTAAAACAACCTTATTCTAAAAAACACTATTATTTTTTAAATTTTATAGAACTGATGTAATTCCTGGCCTTCAAAAATAAAGGAATTCATATTTTATCTAAGGACATTTAATTGCTTTAGAGCCCATAAGACAGGATAACATGCTACTGGCAAAAGAAATATTTAAAATAATAATATAATAATAATAGTAATATGATCTTTAATATACCTCTTTGAAATACCAGACCTTTGCAAATAATCTTCATCATCTGAAGCAACACTATGTTTCTTTTTCTTTTCCTTGCTTAACTCTTTTTTAATGGCATCTCGAAGCTTTTTGTGATCATCTAGATCTAAATCCAATCCTTTACGTTTTAACTTTTCCTTTTCCTTCTTCTTCTTCTTTTTACTTTCCTTCTTAGCTTTTTTGTCCTTTTTCTTTTTCTTCTTTTTATCATCAACACCTTTTCCCTTTTTCCATTTAGTGCTTTCTTCTAAAAACCTTCTAACCTAAAGAAAAAAAAATTGCCATAACTACACGGACTGCGGAAATTGTGATCAGCACTTTTGACCAGACCAACTTTTTGTTTCTTGATGCCCTGAATTCGAATCTGGAGTACATTTTGCTTCAACAGACTTGAGTTTTGAGTAAACTGCCAAAAACACTACTTACATTTTTCGATTTTAAGCGATTTTAAGGTTTTTTTGGTAGTTTTAACTTAAACCTTAAAACTTGAGCCTGATGGAGCAAAACGGACCCCAGATTCGAATTCATCAAAAAAACATGAATTGAAGATATGTTCTATACTGGTTAGGTGGATTAATTTATTCAATGGTAATTCGTTGGATACACACGTCAATCTAGAAAAAAATTGGGGTATAACAAGCTGGCCCTGTTCAGCCCTATGAAATGGCCTGTCGCCTGTTTTTCTTTATTTGTTTCAAGCGATCGGCCAGTTCATAGGGGTCAATAGAGCTGAACAGAGTCAGCTCGTTATATCCCAGGACCAGGACTGTAGAGATGAATTACTTGTCAAATACTTTCAGAATCTTTTTTCTTTTTCATAAAAACTGATCTCTGTAAAAAACTATTAAATTATTCTTGAAATAAAAGACCGGCAAAGATACAAATTCCAAAACAGACTCCAGAAACTAACTAAACCTCCCACTTAAATTTCCCCAAGGTGGACAGGAATATCATTCTAAAATATATAAGGAAAAATTACCAAGCCATCCTGGCTTTGCAAGTGAATTTTCTATGATTTTCCAAAATAATATGAATTTTGTGCTGCCTTTACTAGTAGTTAATAACAATATTAATGCCAATATTGGTGTTGAAATGCAAAAAAATATAAAAGACCCAAAAAAAAAAAAATATTAAAGCTTCCATGTATCTAAGGCCCGTTTCTACAAATGATCTTATAAAACAAATCTCATCTTTGAAAAATGATACTTCCCCGGGCAAGGATGACGTCTCTGTAAAGCTAATAAAATATGTTCATCTAGAAATATTGAAACCTTTAAGACACATAATAAATTTAATCTTTAAAACGGGTAAAGTGCCTATGCAGTTCAAGCAGTCATTCCTATTTATAAAGATGGTTCAAAAAAAAATATTCAAAATTATCGCCCAATAAGCCTAATAAATAATTTTGCGAAAATATTTGAAAAATGCTTGAAGAATAGACTTATAATAATAATAATACTTCTTTATTTCAAATTACAATTTACAAGTAAAATATAAAATGAAATGACGTCAAAATAAGGGAATGGCTACCATTCCTTCTCTAAAAAGTCTTTTATATCATATGGTTCAATCTCTATAAGCACTTTTTTTAATGTTTTTTCCACTTCGACACACTATTTATGGACTTAATTCTATTTGGCAGACTATTATAAAGTTTAATACAAGAATAATAAGGACTTTTTTCAGTAATTGTTAAACGATGCCGGGGATATGTAAAGTTATATGCTCTTGTATTGCTATTATGTATATTTGCAGACTCAAACTTTTCCTTATTTTTAAACAAAAACATCAAACATTCAAATATATACAGCGCAGATACTGTTAATATATTTAACTTTCTAAATATACCCCTACAAGAGTCTAAGAACTTCATTTTATTTATTGTCCTTATTATTCTTTTTTGAATTACAAAAACTCTCTGCAGCTCGGAGCTATTTCCCCAAAACAGTATTCCATATCTTATTACCGATTCAAAGTTTGCATGGTACAGAATTTTTAAGGTGTTTAAATTCATATAATTTGATACAACTTTTATCCCGTAACCTATACTACTTAGCTTTAGACATAGATTATTAATATGACCGCTCCATGACAAAAACTCTTCTATGGTTATGCCTAAAAATTTAGTGCTTTCATCCAATACAATTTTCTTTCCATTTATTGTAATATTTTCAGGTTTTTTTAATTTTGTTTGTTTTGTTCGGAATAAAAGTAGCTTTGTCTTATCATCATTTAACAATAATTTATTTTGAGAAAACCAATTACATGTGATGGTAAAAGCTGTTTCAGCATTGTTTATTAGATTTTGCATATTTGATCCCGAAACCAGAAGGTTTGTGTCATCAGCATAGTTTGTTATTGTTAAACCATCATCAATATGTGTGAGATCATTTAAAAAAATTACAAATAATATAGGTCCGAGGATACTGCCCTGAGCTATGCCAATACTGTTTTTTTCTATATTTGATTTAATTTCACTGTTGTTATTCTGAACTACAACTCTTTGTGTTCTGTCTGAAAGGTATGACTCTATCCATTTATAGGCATTACCTCTAATTCCGTATTTATTTAATTTATACAGCAGCAAATTTCTATCTATGCAATCATATGCTTTGCTTAAATCTAAAAAGATACCTAAGGCTAGATTTCTGTTTTCAAACTGATCTAAAATAGCTTTTGTAAACTGAAAAATGGCAGATATAGTTGATCTACCACTTCCCAGGTATGCATGTTGTGCATCAGACCAAAGCTCACATTTATTCATAAAATTTATTAACTGAGAGCACATAGCCATTTCAAATAGTTTTGAAAAGCTTGGAGGGATACTTATTGGTCTAAGGTTATTAAAATCTTTTGGACATCCTTTTTTAAGAAGTGGTATAATTTTCGCAAGTTTAAGCTGCCTTGGAAAAATACCAAATTTCATCGAGTTATTAATTATGTAATTCAGAATACCAACAGTTTCGCCCATCGATAGTTTTACAATACTTGTGGGAATCTCATCATCACCGCTACTATGTTTATTTTTTAATTTTTGAGACATATCTAATAATTCATTTGTAGTTATAGGTCTTAAATACATTGTCTGATTATTATCCGGTATATTACAGTTAAAAGGCACAGTGTTTTTTTTCCATCATTTTTGGAATTATATTTAACAAATATAGGTTAAAATCATTTACTAACTTTTGGGGATTTTCAGCAAAAAGTGTCGAATTATTCGTAATTTTATCATTTATTTCATTACAAATTGCCCACAAACATTTATTTTTATTATCGGATGATTTTACTTTCTTTTCATAATTTTCTGCTTTTTCTTCTTTCAAAAGTTTATCATATTGATTTTTAGTTTCATTATAAATGGGTTTATATATATTATTATTTCTAGATAAAATCAGCAATGTATCTAACCTTTGTTTACACTGTTTAATATTCTCACTTTTAACTGGTTTAGGCTTATTTTTATATACCATTGTCCTAGGAAAACATTGATTAAAAATTCTTACATAGGTAGAAATAAATGTATCCCATTGTAAATCAACATTTTGTTTATGTATCTGAAAAACATTTTCCCAATCCTGTTCTCTGAGAGCTTCCAAGAAGAGACTTTTATTATCGTCTGTAAAAAATCTTTTATAAATAAAATCTATTTTAGTTTTTCAATATTAAAATATACAAACTGCGCCGTGTGATCTGAAATATGTGTTTCAAGAACATTAACATCATAAGGACTTTCCAGATTGGTAAAAATGTTGTCCAGACAACTACTAGATACACTAGTAATTCTAGTGTTTTGAAAAACTGTTCCCTTTAAGTTATAAAAGTTTAGAAGTGAAAACAAATAATTCTTATGTACATTATCTTTTAACATTTCGATGTTAAAATCTCCTGCAATAAACATTAAAGCGTCATTACTTACATTAGATAACATTTTTTCTAGATTTTCATAGAACACTTCTTTGTTACCTGAGGGTGGTCTATATACAGATAGAATAATAACTTTTTCCCGTTAACTAAGCATTCAATGGCCGCACACTCACATTCATTTTGCACAGACAAACTGTTTATATTAGTCATAACTTTATAATTTATTGTTTTTTAACATACACTGCACTGCCACCATGAAGGCCCTCTCCTCTGCAAAAACAAGATGCTAATTTAAAATTACTGATTCCTAATTTAGATAACTGTTCTTGTGATTTCCAATGTTCTGTGACACACAAACAAAAACATTCCTGATTATCCTTAAGGAGCTCTTCTATTCGTTCAATACTATTTCCAATGGACTGTACATTTTGGTGTATTATACAGAGATTATTTTTTACAAAAGTCTTATTTCTTAACCTAAAAAAGGCTTCTTTGTTTCTAAGTGATTACCGTAGTTTGTACTTTCTCTGTATTTTACGATTTTTTCCAAAAATGAAGGACATTTGGGATCCCTGGCAGTATGTATGCGATCTTTTAATTTTGATCGTTTGCAGTTGGGGCAGTCTAGTTTTGTATTTTCAGGGCACTGTTTACCTTCGTGCTTCCCACCACACTTATGACAACAAAATTCGCCTTTGCAATATTTTGAGACATGTCCAAATAAACAACATTTAAAGCACATTGCTATATTATAGTACTCCTGCATATACACCTTGGTTAAGTCAAAGTTGAGATTTTCGTTTTTTATGAGCCATTTAAAAATAAGAGGTTCAGCCTGAAATATCCAATTTTCCTTACGGTTATTTCTACAATCCTTTTTTGTTACAAATTTTATTTTTTGGCCACAATCATCACCAAATTTCTCTTGTATATCCGGGTTTTCCTCCATTAAAATTTGTACAAATTCTTCTGGTTTGTAGCCCTTTTCAATGCCAGTGAACATTATCATTGGATCAGTATTTTGTAGCTCTTTAATGTCAAAATTGTTTTTAGATTTTAATGCTTCTGCAAGTTTCGCCTGCTGTTCTGCACTCTGACATTCTACGAGAACTCCACCTCCTTGCAGTGTTTTTATATTTTTAAATGTTCGAGGAATATTGTTGTTGTTATTTAGATTCTCCTTAATTTCCTTTAAGACCTTTTTTGAATTATTTTCATTAGGTATTCTTACTATGGTTCCAAGTTTTGTTTTTTGTGGTGGTGTTGTCCATTTTTCATTATTTGTTGTTTTTGGTATTTTGTGCTTTACCATGCACTTTTAAACTGGTCATTTGTCTGTCTTACAGTTCAAGAAAATAATTTAAATGCGGAGTTTGACGCACACAGAAATCCTCTATTGGCTCATTGTGTTTTTACCTCCAGCAAGATATTCATTAAATATATTTTACGTATTTATATAAAATATTAATGTATATAATATTTTGTTAAAAAAATGAAATCTTACAGTTTACAGTGTTAATTTGTTTTTATTTATAAAAAAACAACGTAAATAATTTCAAAAATAATTTATTTAAAAAACCAATAAATTTACACAAATGTTGTTTCAATAATTTATATTTATAACACAGGTCACACGTAAAATTAAACCGAATAAAACACAAAACAAATAAACAACCACAACAATCACAAAACATCAGCCATATTGAACATATTGAAAGTCAAGAGTTTTGACATTTATAACAGCCAATAGCAAGTCGAAAAAAGAACCTCTCATGCGCATGACGAGTAATCCCGCTGTGTTAAGTTAACCATCAAACCGGTTAAAGTTCGCAAGATATTTAGCTGATAGTATTGATTCAGACACAAAAATGTTACGTAAAAGTGCGTACTGAAACAAAAAAATTATAAATAAATCCATACTTTTAACCAAGCACGTGCTTTTTAACAACTGTAAGCAAGAATAAAATAAAACTTTGACGAGCTCTTTTCGGTCGCTGAACACAATGACAAGTCGCAGGTGTGTGCCATTTTTTAATTGGTGAGGGGTAAATCAACTGTTTCTCTCCCTTCTCCATTCTCTTTGTTTAGAACCGCCCAAAACCCAAGAACGATACACACAGAGGATAGCTTATTCCCATAAGCACAACGTGTTAGCCAGTCGAGAGCCGTCAAGTGACGACCGCTCGTGACGTAGTCATCAGTGGCAGATTTGGCGGCGATATGTGTTTATGTAATCTTATGACTTTTCTCGTCGTTATTTAGTGACTATTTTCTGATTTTCATAGGGTTTTAACATTTAGGGTGTGATAATAAACTTCTAAAGACCTTACATAAACAATGATTTTGTTTCCTAAACCCTGTATTTTGTCTTTGTTCACCGTCTTTTGTCCAGACGTGTGTGTGATATTTAATTTGAAATTTGAACGAAAGACAAGAACTTTTAACATTTTACATCATTTTTTAACTATAGGATATAGCAATAGGATAACACTCAAAAACGAAGGTGTTAACTTAATATTACATTCATTTCCTAAGACAAATAATTTAGTTTTGTTCAATGTAAATGTGAAGACAATTTTAACCCGAAACCCGAATACTTCTGCAATTTGCTCCTTATATTTTACATCAAATGATTATGAAAAATGAACGGTTTGGGTTTAGTATTAATTAATTTATTTTTATAAAAAATAAATTCATAAAGATCTTATTTTATATTTTAGGTCTGCCCTTGCGCAGAGTTTAGAAAAGAAAACTGCAGTTCTCACTTTAAATCTAACTCATGGCTGTACGGACTCCAAGGCATAGCTCTCCGGAATAGCTCAAGAAAATAAAAAAAAATATAATTTTTATTTTGAAGAATATGCAAATAATATTATAAAATAGGGACCTGAGAGGTGAAAATTAGCAAATAAGATAAAGAAAAAGAAGACAATATGCTATTTAAAATATGACTTTGAAAATGAGGGAACTGTAATTGAATTAATTGTAATATCTTTTCAGGTAGGGTTGCCAACTCGTCACAGAGCTAAAGGAGGACACACGAAAATTATGTTAGCGCTTTAACTTTTTGAAAATAGTTATTTTCCTAACAAGTGCGCAAAGTGGTACTTTTCCGCACGCAAAAGCAGTTAGACGAACGACGCGAAGCAGAGTTCGGATAAGCTTTAAGTGCGGGAAAGACACTTTGCGCAAGCGTTAGGAACAATATTTTTCTACTAGCGTCAAAATATTGTAAAAATTATAAATAAACTAGAAATAATTTTAAGAACAATCTTATATAATTTTATTAAAAGAAAACAAACCAACGCCGCAACGCTTCTTTGACGTTTACCAAAAATGTTTTGTTCTGGTTTACGTAGCAACAAGATTGAAAAGGTATGTTTGTATTTTGGTTTACATAGCAACGAGACAGAAAAAGTTTAAATTTTCATAAAAATGTTTTGACACGCAAGGTGGTAAATAGATGTTACTATGTCAATATAAAAGGTGTGTGCAGTATTAAGGTATGCGCAAAGTGCTCAGCTCAGGTATGCGCAAAGTTGAACTTTGCACACGCAAATGCGTGCGCAAAGTAGTTACTTTGCGCACGCTAGTAGAAAAATATATTTTAACATAACAATTTTAATTGCTCAGCGTTTAAAATAATACCTAATTATAAATTTTGTATGTGTATGTTTTTAAGTAATTTTACAAATTTTTCACTGGCGTCGATAATTTTTTTATTTGAGGAGGGGAGTTTATGGATAATAATTTTCTTTTGGGGGGAATAATTCCAGTATAGCACTTAAAAATGCAGTTCTAAATGCACCAACAAACCGGACTTTAAGAGTTTTTGGGGAGATAATTATCGCATTACCACCCCATATCGACCCCTAGAAATTGCTATTGTTTAGTACGAGGTTTAGTTGGTAGGTACTTATTTATTTGTAAAATGTTTTTGAGCATTACAAATTTATGTTTTTTTAATTAAAAAATTAAATGTATTATGAAGGTAACGTACTTAAATAATACACCAATTAATTATTTTATTTTAATAACCTAAATACTGTGCATAATAAAATGAAAAAAACAACAGAGAAACTTTAAAGTCTTTTCTATAAATTAATAACAGAAATATATACTCTTTGCTAGAAAAAAATAATAATTAAAACTTATAAAACGAAAAAAAAATGAGTTAAAGGGTTTTCTAGAAATTAAAGGAAATATTATATTCTTGACTAAAAACAATAACTTAAAATTATAAAACGAGAACAACATACTTAAACTTATACTTAAACTTCAAAGGTGTTGAAAAATAACATTTTAGTAATTAAAAAATTATTTGAACTTATATTTCTTTTGACTCTTAGCTGCATCCAAAAGTCGTTCGTTGCCTTTAATTGCCTGATAAAACTCCAAGCAGTTTTTCTCTGAATTAGCAGAAACAAGCAGTTCAGATTTTATTAATTCTAACAAAACTTTATTTCTTTCATCCCGCCACTTAATGTTCATTAAAGAAAAAATACGTTCAGGAAATGCAGAAGTTGCAGGAATGCTTAGTGCAAAAGAAATTATTACAAATAAATTTTCAAGACCTGTTATATTTTGAAAAATAAATGACCATTTTTGGCTAGTTGGGTAAGAATGCCAAATATTTGTTTTAAAAATCGATTCTTTAACTAACATAATTTCGTCAAATAATTTATCTAGATTAACTGCCTCTTGTTAATGTAATTCGTCTATTAAACAGACAAAAAAATTAAAAGAAGGAAATTTTTCTAAATCTGGTTCTAAAGAAAGGTTACCCAACTTAGCCAATGTAACATATACGAGATATGTATAGGTCCGATGTGGTGTCCTAGAACACTTCCAAAATAACCTCATCCTAATAAAAGATGATATGAAACATGGTGTCAGGTGTTCAGCATAAAGTGGAATCTGTATGTGAGTAAAAATTCCTAACGAATTCGCTGTAGAATATTGTAAAATTGAAAAAGTTTGCTGGTATACTGAAAGTCGTAACCTCAAATATAAAAACATGGATATAAAACTGCCGTCACCGCTTATTTTTGATCAAAATGTTTCAAAGAACTATGAAAAATTTAAACAAAGGTTTAATATGTATTTGTTGGCATCAGGTTTACAAGATAAGACAGATGAAAGAAAAGTAGCTTTGTTTTTGACTGCGGCTGGGGAAGAAGCCCTCGAAACATTTAATACATTCAAACTTTCGGAAGCAGATGAAAAGAACTATAAAAAAGTTGTTGAATGTTTTGACCAATATTGCAAACCACGCAGTAATGTAACATATAATAGGTTTAAATTTTTTACAAGATCTCAAGCCGAAGGTGAAAGTTTTGATACCTTTTTAAAAGATCTAAAAATAATGGCAAAACCTTGTGAATTTGACACTCAAGAAGAGTCTCTCATAAAAGATAGAATAGTTTTGGGTATTCGAGATCTAAATTTGCAGGAAAGATTGCTTAGTAAGGAAGCATTGAACTTAAAAACAGCTGAAGAAATGTGTAGGTGTGCAGAAGCAACTAAAATACAAGCAAAAAAGCTTACAAGGTCAAAATATGGTTGATGCTGTGCCAAATAAAAACTACAGTTTTGAAAACAGGAAGCAAAGTACTCAGGGTGTGAGGAAGAAAGAATTTAACAAAGATAATAAAGAAACCTATGATTGTTTCAAGTGTGGACGCAATCATGGAAAAGGACAATGTTTTGCTTATGGAAAAACATGCAATAATTGTAAAAAAGTTGGACACTTTGTGGTTGGTTGTAAAAAGCAGCAAGAGCAGTTGAATAAGAGTAAGTTTAAAAAGTCAAATGTGCATGATTTAGAACGGAGTAGCGAAGAAGAAGTTATAGAGACAATAGAAGTAAGTAATATAAATACAGGGCGACTTTCTAATAATAATAAGAAAGAAAAAGAATGGTTTGAAACGGTTTTAATTAATAATGAATTTTTAAAAATAAAGTTAGATAGTGGTGCTCAATGTAATGTTTTACCACTCGAATATGTTAAAAAGTTAAAATTAGAGAATAAGATAGTAAAGAAAAATCATTTTCTGGTGTCATATGGTAATAATAGTCTAGATGTTGTAGGACATGTAATTCTTAAATGTTTGGTAAAAGATCAGGAATTTGTAATAAAGTTTATTGTCGTTAATAATAAAGGTAAACCATTGTTCGGTATAAATACTTGTAGAAGATTGAATTTAATACAGAGAATTGAGAATATAAGTTTGCAGGAAAAACTACAGTTAATTTAAAAAATAGCTTTATTAATAATAACAAAGATGTTTTTAATGGCATGGGTAAAGTTCCCAATACATATAAAATTGTTTTAAAAAATAATTATGTTCCAGTAGTAAGTAATTGCAGAAGATTGCCA
This sequence comes from Listronotus bonariensis, assembly GCA_014170235.1. Lineage (NCBI taxonomy): Eukaryota > Metazoa > Arthropoda > Insecta > Coleoptera > Curculionidae > Listronotus > Listronotus bonariensis. Next base: position 36,456 of record JACEGR010008247.1, read on the forward strand.
GACAAGGTAAAAACAAAGTTAGAATTAACTTTGAAAAATTTGGTAAAGAAGGAAATAATTGAAAAAGCGGATGGTCCATCAGAATGGGTGAATAATATTGTGTGTGTGGAAAAACCCAATGGTTCAATGAGAATTTGTTTGGATCCAGTGCATCTTAATGAAAATATTTGTTTAGATAGACACCCTATTCCAACGTCAGCGGAAATAGGTAGAAAGTTGCATGGTAAGTGTGTGTTTTCTGTATTGGATATGAAAGAAGGTTTTTATCACATTCCACTTGATAAAGAAAGTAGTAAGATTTGTACTTTTATTACACCTTTTGGTAAATATAGGTTTAAACGTTTACCATTTGGTTTAGCTTCAAGTCCGGAAGTATTTCAAAGAATAAATGAAAAGATTTTTGGTGATTTAAAAGTGCAAATTTACTTTGATGATATTATAGTAGCAGGAAGTAATGAAAAGGAGCATGATAGAATAATGAATGAAGTGTTAGAAAGAGCGAGACAGTACAACATTAAGTTTAATGAAAGTAAATTTCAGTATAAAGTAAGTGAAGTTAAATACTTAGGTCAAATATATTCTAAAGAAGGAGTTAAGCCAGATAATAATTATGTTGAGGCTATTTTAAAGTTAGAAGTGCCTAAAAATAAAAAAGAATTGTTAAGTCTGTTAGGAATGACAAATTATTTAACCAAGTACATTCCTAAATTGTCTCAAATTGTAGAGCCGTTAAGAAATTTAATAAAAAATAATGTAGAATATATTTGGACTAGTGAGCATGATAGTACATTTAATAATTTAAAAAGTGTGATTAGTAATCTTCCCACTTTGAAAATATTTGATAATAATTTGCCAATAGTTATTCAGGCAGATGCAAGCAAAAGTGGTATAGGAGGTTGCCTCATGCAAAAAGGTATGCCTATAGCATTTTGTTCTAGAAGTTTGACTGAAAGTGAGTGTAGGTTTGCTCAAATTGAGAAAGAGTATTTAGCAGTTTGTTTCTGTTTGTTAAAATTCCATCAGTTTGTTTATGGTCAAAATAACATAGTAGTTTAGTCAGATCACAAACCTTTAGTAAGAATTCATGTTAAAGATATTAATAAAATATCTTCTAGATTACAAAGAATGCGACTTAAAGTTTTAAAATATAATTTTGTTATCGAGTACTTACCTGGAAGTAAGATGTATATAGCTGATTTGTTAAGTCGATCGTACATTAAAGATAAGGTCAAAGAAGATATAAATTTTTCAGAGGAAGTACACTGCATTGAAAGTTCTCTGCCATTTACATTGAATCGCTTACAAGATATTAAACACAAAACTAATACTGATATGGATTTTAAACTTATAAAAGAATACTGTTCAGATGGTTGGCCAGATAGGAAACTTATTGAGTCATCAGAGATTAAAACATTTTCAAAATTGCAAGATGATTTACTTGTTAAAAATGGTATAATTTTTTATAATGATCGTGTTTGCATTCCTAAAGCTCTCAGATTACATATGTTAAATCAGTTACATAAAACACACTTAGGAATGGAAAAAACGAAGGTAAAAGCAAGAAAACTTTTTTATTGGCCTGGTATGTCTGTAGATATACAAGAATTTATAGGTAAATGTAGAACATGTGAAACTTATAGTAATAATAATGTTAAAGAACCACTCTTATGTCATGAAGTACCGAAACTTCCTTTTGAGATTGTTGCATCGGATATCTTAGAATATGGTGGTAATTCATACTTAGTTGTAGTTGACTATTATAGTAATTGGATCGAACTTGTTAAATTAGGAAATAAAAGTATTAATGAAGTACTCAAACATCTTAAAAATATATTTGCTACACATGGGTTACCAAGAAAATTTGTTTCTGATAATGTTCCGTATAATAGCATTATATTTAAGAATTTCTGTAAAGAGTATAATATAGAATATACATTTTCAAGTCCGAGATATCCAAGAAGTAATGGTTTAGCAGAAAAGGCTGTAGGTATAAGTAAACAAATGTTAAGGAAATGCTCAAATTATGATGATCTCTTTTACTTTTTACTCGAGTATACAAACAGTCCATTATGTGGTCTAAATGTTTCACCTGCGGAATTGTTGTATAGTAGAGTCTTAAGATCAAACTTACCTGTATCACAAAATGTTTTGAAACCTAAAATTGTTGAAATTTATGACAAAAAATTACAAAAACAAAAAGTAATAAAAGATCATCATGATAAAATGGCTAAAGAAAAGTCTGATTTTCAAATGAATGATAATGTGTTATTAAAAATAAGAAAAGAAGATACTTCTTGGCAACCGGCAAAAATAGTTGAAAAACATTTAAATCCAAGATCGTATATAGTTAAGGACCACATGGGTCATACTTTTAGAAGAAATTCTTCTTTTCTTAAACACACTCCAAATGAGACTATAATTAATCCAAATAAGGCAGATTGTGATTTAGATGATAAATTAGATGTACAGTGTGAACAGAATGTTCAGGACAATAGTGAAAGTGAACAAAGTGTTGGTAATAGTGGCGATTTAAATTTAAGTAGTAATACAAACGATCTGTTATCTAATAAGTCTAAATCAGGTAGATGCATTAAAAAACCTAAAAGGTATAATGATTATGTTACTTATTAAAGAGGGGGATGTAACATATACGAGATATGTATAGGTCCGATAATGGTGTCTAGAGACACTTCCAAAATAACCTGCATGTGAAGTTAATTAATAAAGTGGTGTTGTTAAACAAAATCTGTTTTAATAATAATCATCCTAATAAAAGAT
>JACEGR010008248.1:0-39176 GCA_014170235.1 Listronotus bonariensis
AAAATTATTTTGCACTAGTATACCTACAAGATTATATTCGCCATTCTTATAGGCCAATGTGCTCAACTTTGTTTTTGTATTAAGCCCGTAACAAAAACAAATGTAAATAATGTGCATAGGTTTGTAGTAGGTCTTTAATTTTTTTTTGTTAGTTTTTTTTCTGTATTAAGGGGGCCTGTAACTTTGGCTCTAGGCCGCCCTGGGCCTAGTAAATGATGTAAAAATTTCTTTTAAACTGACTAAAACACTAGTTATCATTAATTGGTCGTTGTTATTGGCTGCTATGTCACAGCCAACTTTAATTCAAATAAACATTTGGACTAAAAATTTGTAAAACAAATTTTACTAAAAAAGCACAAAAGATAGGTATAGGCAACCTATACACCATTTAAAAGAGTATTTTATTTGTCATCGTGTAACGTAAAATAATACAGGGTGTTCTATTTAAAATAAGAGAGATATGGCTATTTGATTTTCTGAAAAATTGAAATTATTTTTGATCACCCTGTACAATATTTGATCCCGATTTGACCTACGTATGATATGGCAGACTTTTTCTAATCTTGTTACACATTTTAAAGTTTAAAGTGTTAAAAGTGTTAAAGTAAAATCAATTTAATTTTACCTCTGCATTTTTCAAAAAAATCAAATATCACAAAAACGAATAAAATTAGACACTTAGTACTATAAACAAACTTGAGTTATTTTTTAAAGTAGAATCTAAAACCGTCATAAAATATAGGGTGTTCTATTTAAAAAAATATAACTTTGATACGTCACACTTTTTTGAGACACCCTGTATAGACTAAAATAATTTTATACTGGGGTCTTATGCGACCTGTATATGTTCCAGTATTTACTTTTTTAAAAACCCCATGGTTGTCCAGCTACAGACCGTGTCGAATATGGAGGGCCACCCTGTATACATATACGCACTTTCTTTAATTTTGCGTTTTTTAGAACAAGTTTTCTTTGCTAAAATGCTTGAAGAATCCCAGTTTATTCTATGATTGTTATCAAATGCGTGTTGACAGATTTTTATTTATAAAATTCTGTGTTTTTAATGATGATCTGTGTTCTTTTTGCGTTTGGCTAATGGTCTACAAGTTTCACCTATAATAAGCTTATTGCAAGGTATTTTACAAATAACATTTTCTGTATTTTCATTTAAGTTGTATGGCTTTGTTTTTGTTAATTAGGATCTACTAGTGTTTTGTGTTTTAAAGATTATGGAAATATTAAATTTATGTCTTATTCGTTGAATTTTATTTGATAGTTCGAGAATGTATGGTAAAAATAAATTTGTAGTACTCAAATAATTACCATCCATTAAATGAATCAGCTGAACTACCGAACATATCTTCAATTTAAAATAACGTGGTTAAATAAAAAAATAGTTATATTAATAAACACAAAATTAAAAATATTTACTTACCTTTTATCAAGAATAAAATTAGGAACGTAATCACTGACCCCATTATGTGACTGATGTGGTAGAGTAGTTGAAGACAACTAGATAAAAAAATGCTTTCATAGAGTTTTTAAGCAAATAGAAAAAAGTTATTAAAAAATATGATGATATACCTAATCTTTTTAAATCATTATTTTGCCTTGACAATCATTTAAATACAAGTGATGCGTAAAAAATAATAATATGTGCTTTTTTATGCAAAGATATATCAAATATTTTTGGAAGGTTATTTGGAGTTCGAAGCTTATTTTACACGCTTTTATTGGCTTCACTTGTATATATGTATGTATGTATGTAATTTCTTCTCTGTCTGTTTGAGATTTACAATACTGACGACGAGAAATTATAGCAAAATTTAATTTGTGACAATAACTTGCACTGAAAATTGGAAAATAAATATATTTAAAAAAACACGCATCTATAGTACATCAAACTAAAAATAAAAAATAAATATTGTTTATAAAAACTAAAAACACACTTTTAAAGCACAACAAACTAAAAAGTGGAAAACAAGTTTTAATATAATCTTTAAACAATAAGAAACGAAAAATACTAGTATTATTGTAAAAAAGCGTTAGGCGCTTAATATACGAAAATATGATGCAAAGCGCTCACGCGTTTTTACAATAATACTTAAGTATTTTTCATTTATTATTGTTTTAATATTATTTTAAAAAAAAATCTTTTAATTTTGTGTGCTTTAATTTTTTTTTTTAGCTTTCTTAAACTTTATTTGATAAAGATTAGAATTCACATTAAAAAAAACAATAAAAGGAAAATTGCCTAAGAAGGATAGGCGCCCGGGAGTGGGGTGCAGTTGCACCTCTCTGGCTTTTGGATATTAACATAAAAGATATGAAAAAGTAGGTTCTCTTGGGTAAAATGCAAGTATTTATTGGTTTAAAACGGGTTTTGCATTTCTCGTGGCTTTGGTATTTGGGTGGGGAATGAAATAGAAGAGAATATGTAGGGTAAATTTTAAAAGTAAAGACCTTTTTTTGCTTTTAAAAATAATTTAAGGTAAATCGTACTCTTTTTATAGGAGAAGGAAGCCCTTTTTTTCAAAACAAAACGTTCCAGTACAGGACCTTTTTCTAACTGTTTGAAAGTCATTTTGTCGGCGCCCATGCCCACAAGCCTTGATTGATTGATTTGAGAGGGACTGGGATAATACTCCACTGCAGCCGCTCGGCTTATTGTACACCCCGCTTTGGGTGGTGTCAGCCAGGCGGGACTTACAGCTTAACGTGGGTTCCGAACCACGATCATATTTACGACAACTAACGACAAGGTCTCCTTCCAGAACAGGTCGTATGCAGCCCCTTCAACTGGTTACGGTCCGCAAGTCTGCAGTTGCGCAGAACACGGTAAAGTGTGTTCCACCTCGGCGCGTTGGTCTTTCTGGGACTTCAACGTCTATACATTTTGCACGTTTATCGTCTTTAGTTAGGCTAACCACTAAATGCCTGACCAAATTTATAAATATGTATTTGGTAGGGCCAGAATTCAAACCAAGCCTACGTCGCGTCGGTTGTGCATCTAACGACCCAGCGCTTTAACACACCAGGCCATCACCCGACTCCTAAAACCTTTTTGAAAATTAAACAAAAAACCTTTTAAAAAGTAAAATAAAGGCTGTCAAGAAATTATCACCAGGTAAATCGTCTGCCAATATTTTTTTGGTCGCAATAAATATACTCTGTAATGTGTCCATACGGCAACTTTGGTAAAATACTGCGGAATTTTAAGTACCTGACTTACCTGAGTGACGTCATAGCTACCCTTGCTCGGCCTAATGAAGCCCCATCTCATGTAAGGTAGACATAGGAAAGTCACTGAGCAAAATACAGGGTGGACCAGGTTTTTCGTGACAAACTTAGACACTCGATAGGAAATGTTTTTTATGAAAAAATCCACATACAAATACTTTCTAAATTGCTTTACTTCCAAGATACGGGGTTTTAAAGTGTTAGTAGTGTAACTTATTATTTTAAGTTTATTTTTTCCCTGTATTACTTTTTTACCTTTGCCTTTACCTCCTCTTAACATTTAAAACTTACACTGTGAATTAAAAATTACTTACAAATATGCAGACTTGATTATTTACTAAAAAAAAGTTCAATTTTCACCATTGGAATTTTTCTATTATTGATTTAACGGAAAAAAGTTATTCCTTATAAAAAGTTCTGCATGGCCTAAAACCTAAAATTCAATCATCAGATATTAATTTTTTACATTGGTATACGAAGTATGACAAAAAATGTTATTATTATTAAAAATTTAAATATTTAAGCTTTTACATTTGCAAGTTAATTTTTTATTCTAAACATCTTTTTCTTATAAAAAAATCAATATTTTTAAAAATAAAGGTACTTTTCTCTTAAGCAAAATTACATTTATTGGCATTCCTCGAATACCACTGCAAAAAATTAATATCTTATGATTGAATTTTAGGTTTTAGGCCATGCAGAACTTTTTATAAAGAATAACTTTTCGTAAAATTAATAATAAAAACAAATTCCCAATGATTAGAACAAAAGTTCATTTTTTTAGTAAATAGTAAAAATTGCATATTTGTAAGTAATTTTTAATTTTAAATAATTTTTACTTATAAAAAAATCGATATTGTTAAAAATAAAGGTACTTTGCCCTTGAGCAAAATTCACATTTTTCGACATACCCCGTATGCCACTACAAATAATTAATATCTGATGATTGCATTATGGGTTTTAGACTATGGAGAACTTTTTATAAGGAATAACTTTTTTCGTAAAATCAATAATAAAAAAGTTTTCCATATGGTGCGAACTTAAGTAGACACGCTGTATATTAGTACATTTTGTTTCTTTGATTTATAAATAAAACCGTGGTAAATTTTCAGTTTGTAAACTTTAAAAAAAATTTAAATTTTTATTTAGATTTTTTCATAAAAAATATTTCTTATCGACTGTCTAAATTTATCACCTGGTCCACCCTGTGTAAGCTTTGGTAAAATACTAACGATCTGCCTTCCACTGGCTCCTAGACTATACCTTTAGTGATTTCCAAAATCTTAATCTAGGTAGAGCTTTACAAGCATCCTTTTACATTTAATACAATAAACAGGGTGTTTCATTAAAAAAAAAAAAAAAAGATTTTTAACATTTTTATGTCAAGAGATAAAATCACGAATTTTTAGCATCCCTGTATAATTTAAAACAAATGTCTTTTTATAAGACCAATGCAGAAAAAATGGAGAAGCTACATCCTGAATTTCAAGTTGTTACGAATGCAGATAAAGTAATAAAAGCCATTTAATTAGAGATATGTTTTGATCAAAAAATGTTGAAAATAAATATTTACTCAAAAAGCGTAAGAGATAGGTATAGGATAATGCCGAGCAAAAAGATTTAGAAAGTAATTATGGATCAAAAAATACTATCATATACAGGGTGTCCCATTGGAAATATCAAAGATGCTACTCTTTGGTTATAAGTGGCAACGCTGCATTATTTAAAATACTTTAGATCGTTAGATCACAAGTAACTACCTATGTAGTCAAATTTTTAAAAAATTAATGTCCCGTTTTTCGTAATTGTTTAAGGTACCATCGACCGTGTTACACCCTGTATATAAGCTTGCTGCGATAATTTAAAATTGTGCTCCAGTAATAGCAATAACAAAAAATATTCGATCATTTTGTCCATAAAAAAAACTCGCTCCTGCTAATTTCCGTAAAGAAGAAGAGCGAGCTTATTATTAAGGATCTAAATAATAATAAATACTTATTTAATATTTTATAAATACATTTTCTATATCCCTTATTAAACGCGTCTTTTCTATTCTATTTTGTATTTTTAATTACAATAAAATTTGGAAGTCCTTAAAATTTAAATATTTAATTTACAATTTCTTTTTATATATGTTTTAATAATATAAAATGTTTTTAAAAGTTATGTTTTTACTAAGCTTTAATAATAAACAGGTGTTTTACACCTATCTACTTTCTACCTAAACTAAATATTAAAATAATTTTGATATCCCCTTGTATACAACCCACGTGTATAAATAATATATTTTTAATTGTGCGTATTATCACTGTTGTAACTAGATTTAAGGTATAAGTTAAAAATCTAATCCTATTATAATAAAAAAATAGTGGTGTTTACTTACTATGTTTCTATAGGGCGCGTACCTTTTTTATTATTTAATATTTAAAATAAAGCCCACACAAGTGTTTTCCTATTTATTTTTTTTAAGCAAATAACTAGTTTATGTTTTTCAATTAAAAACCGGAAGCGAACTCTTTGAACCCAGCACGCACAGCAACATTACCTGTATATTAAGAGGGCGGTCTACCTCATTTTACAAAATTCCGTTTTATAATTTCATAAAAAAGTTACAATTACGAGATTATGGTTCTCTAGAAGGGAAGCTATTTAAAACAGTAATTTTGCAAAAAAAATTTAAGGCCAAATTTTAATTTAAAAAAAAATAAAAGAACCATTCAGCCGTATTCCTATTTCTATTTTAACTCTCTAGCCACAAAATTATATTTTTTTAAAGGGTGGTTTTTTCTTAAAACGAAATTTAAAAAAACATATTTTTTCTGTAAAAGTCCAACCGCCTTAGTAAACTTCAAACAGTTCGTCAACAGCGCATAGGGATAAGTGCCAAGGTCGTTCGGTATTATTCGTGGTAAGGTATCACGCAAACTCTTCCAATGACTAAAACTGAATTAATTGTTTTCCAGTAAAATTTGTATTATTGTTCTTCGTGAAAATAATAATATGAGCAATTTGTCCAAAAACCTACATAAGTATTTAAAATGTTTCCAAATACAAATATTATATACAGGGTTTTTGAAAGTTCTCACTACACAGGATTTTTTTTTTTGAGTATTTAGTTTACGAAAAATAGTGCCTCTTTATAAGAAGTCCTGCTTGTTGGAAAAATAAAGTTCTACAAGAATATATACTGGGTGGCCCACCATATTCGACACGGTCGATCTGTAGCTGGATAACCATAGCGTGTCTAAAAAAGTAAAAATTAACATATAGTGGTTTGATGAGGCTACAGTATAAAATTTATTTCACCCTATACAGGGTTTCGTATTAAATTTTTTTTAATGAAACACCCTATATTTTATGACGGTTTTAGATTCTACACAAATAACTCAAGTTTATTAATAGTATTAGGTACTTATTTTTTTTTTTTTCGTTTTTGTAATATTTGATTTGTTTTCAAAATGCAAAGGTGCAAGTAAATTTATTTTATTTTAACACTATTAACTATTAAAACTTTAAAATGTGTCACAACATTCTGCCATATCATAGTAGGGCATATCGAGATCCAATATTGTATAGGGTGTTAAAAAATAACTAATTACATTGCCTATGTGTTAAGTTATTTAGCTGATCTGGAATGCAACCTATACACCATTAAAAAGGGTATTTTATTTGTCATCATCTGGTGTTAAAATATACAGGGTGTTCCATTTGAAATAAGACAGTTATTTTTATTTGATTTCCTAAAAAAGTGAACTTATTATTTGAACACCTTGTACAACATTTAAATTCGATTTGACCTTCGTCTGATATGGCAAAATGTTTCTAATCTTGTAACACATTTTTTATAGTTTAAATGGATAGAAGTGTTATATCACAGAAAAATTATCATAGTTATTTTGTATGTGGTTATATTAAACCTCCTATTCTATCGAATGTACTGTCAGGTCCGAGGAGAGGGCGTTAAAGGCGGTACACCGGGTTACCGGGGCCCGGACTTAAAGGGGGCCCCTATTAATGTTTAATTTTAGAGAAAGAATTATGGGACCTGGGTAACTTTTTAGTAGTAGAATTAGTTTTAAATTGCACGCCGCACTTTACAAATAAGAACAAAGTGTTGGATTCAAAGATGTCTTTTCGATTTATATTTGCCTCTTAAATAGACAAGAATTCGTGGTCAGAATTGAGCTATAAGTTCACAATTTTCTAGCCTAAAATAACCGAAACAAAAATTCGAAATTTTGACAGTTTTTCTCAGCAATTTTTTAAAGAATAAAGGATAATGGAGCTAAACAGACCACGGATTCGTGTTCGGAAAGCAAAAATACAACGATAACTTTTAGGTAAATTCTGGCAACATGTTTTCTCTTCGTATTTTTAAATATATGTTAGCAATATTTTCTTATGAGAAATAAAGTACTGACCCAGACATGGGATATTGTTTTTTGTTGTATTTTTACGTCCTGAACACGAATCCATGGTAGTTTTGCACGAGCACCCACGAGTCTTCAGTAATTTGCAGAAAATTGTGAAAATCGTGGATTAATTTCGGGATTCCATAGGGACTCCAAGACTAACACAAGTAGTGGATACTCTTAAATCTTATTATGCATTTAAAATGTTTTAAACATACAGGGTGTTACAGAATGTTGTTTGTAAGCAAATTTAAGGGCAGATTTTACAATTGATTTTTTTAAATATTTTAAATATCCTTCACTATTTTTTTAATTTGGTAAGGTTATTTATGGAAATGAAGTGGTTATTTATTACTAACTTAATTACATTTAAAAAATCCTAGTGGCGTCTAGGGCGGCAGCTTAAGAATTATTTGTCACAAAAAAAAACATACGCCACTGTCTCTGTACATGTGTGTAAAATTTGTGTCCCTGTTTGAATTAAGTAGAGTCCGACCGAAACTGGTATAGAGGTAGACTTTTAACTAACAAACATTATAGACAGACTGTAAACTATAGAAAAATAAAGGTAGACTTTGAACTAACGAACATTATAGACAGACTTAAAACTAACGAAAAGTAGAGGCAGATTTTTAACTAACAGACATTATAGACAGACTGACTTTTCAATTTTATAAAACTTCCTATTGTGACTTTTGGACAAGGGCTGTCCTTTAAGAACCACCCCCAATATTGTCATAAAATTACTTAAAATTCTTAAAGGTTCCAATAAAATATTGAACCAACTGTAACATAAAAACACAAGACCAATTAGGGTTTGTATTACGGTCTAGGCAGCATCCCTTTAATAAACATTAGCTCAATTCTATTGGTAAGGGTGTTACCGACATATGGGTAGTCTTTTCTATAGTTTGAGTTTAAAGTTATAGATGGCGTTACCTTCCTGGTTTTAGAATAAAATAAGAATTTCCTTTATAATTTGTAATAAACAAAACTTTTAATAAAACAACTAGTCAGTTCGACCTTAGACTTTAATACTTATGATATCGACATAAAAATATAAACAAAAATGAACGAAGTTTTCGATTTTAAGGGAAAAACATTGCTAGGTCTACGATTTGTAGTTACAGGTGTATTTAATGTTTCTAGTTTCTTTTCTATGTCTTTCTGCATTATAATTATCGTCCATACCCTCAAGAAATATTAAAAAAACAGTACATATATTCTATTAAAAACTCTTTTCTTTGTTTCCTTTTTTTTTTGTGACAATTCTGTTTTAATCATAACAATCTTTATGGATAACATATGTGACTTCTCGAGTGTGAGAACCTTGTCTAGCTTCTAAAAGTTTTAAGTTTCAGGCTATAAACATTTTGGGCTGTTTTATCTGAGGGTAATATATTTGTCATCTGGACGATAATATTTACAGAAAACCATAAATAGGCCCCTTCGGTTTGTATTTCTTAAACCTATTAAAAATAATCTTTAATGTCTTAGGGAAACCGACTTACATATGCTATTGCCATAAACACTTAAAGACATTTATGGGATATATTCAATTTGTTGGTACATTATCTATATCTCTAATTGGGGGTTCCAAAAATTTTGAAGGAGTTCGTTCCATATAATTGCATGCAAACTTCTCCGCCGAATTTTGTTTCGTTGCGACGCGTCGCCTAAATAGGCGAGCACACGAGACCTTCCAAAATCAGTTGCCAAAATTGACCGAAACCGAAACTGCCGCCAAAACTTGATTTTTTAGCCAAAACCCAGGGGCGCAATTAGGGGAAACTGGGAGGGTTTCGCCCCCCAAGACGTCGATTAGCCCTCCCCAAAGTAATTGAGCATTTAAAATACAGGATGTCTTTAAAAGGTCTGTACAAAGTGTAACCACGCATTCCTTAGACCAAAATACAATGATCTAATCTAATTTATCATAGTCAAAAAGTATATCGTGCAAGATACAGGGTGTTAAAGTTATCGTTTTATTTTAGTTATTTTTAAATATCTCTTTATTATAAAAAACGTTTTCATAAAATAGGGTATTAGAAGGTTTTCCAGGGTGGAGAACATAAATGTGGAAGGAGCCACCTACAGAGTCCTTCGCTTATGTTCAAAATGCAATTACTTTTTATACCTCCGTATATTAGAGCTTCATTGAAGAATTTTTGTTTTACCATATTTTTTAATAAAAAAATGTATACCTAGTAAATATCTCACGAGGAACCTTTTCCGTCAAACGGGCCAACGCTATCGAAGTGTATGAAGTATTATGAGACCTTTCAAACGTTGAAAACGCGGAAAGTCGGCAAACTCAAAGGCTTCGTATAATTTTTTATCACTCTGTCCGTCGAAACCGGCTTAGTGTAAAAGGTCCTTAAACATTAATTAAAATTTTTAATTTTGTCACTTAGATACTGGATTTCTTAAACTATCATAAATATCAATATCTTTATAAAACAAATAAATATTCTTAAAGAAAATTTTATGCTTTTCAAAAAACGTCCTTTAAATTGTTTTTGATAAACTTATTCCTTTCAAAGTTATTCAATGTTAAAATTAAAAAGAAAATTTATTTTAACATTGGATAACTTTAAAGAAATGAATTTATCAAATAATGTTAGGAGACCTTTTTGTAGAGCATAAGATTTTCCTAAAAAATAATTATTTGTTTTATAAAGATATTGATACTTATGGTAGTTTAAAAATCCTAAGTGACAAAATTTAAAAAATGAATTATTGTTTAAGGCGCGATTACAAGAATACGGCTCGTTCTACGGAAATTTAGGAAATCTAGAAAAGCTTTTTGTAAAGAATTTAATTTCCGTTAAGAATATAAATGTCGAAGGTTTAAGAGTGACTGATTTCCAGATTTTGTATAAAAAATGCAACAATTGTTGAAAAATCAATAATTTTTATGATGCACCTCTCAATGTCTAATATTAAGGGATGAATATTGTGGATTTTTTTTCATCGTCATGAACAATTTTTGTACAGTACAGTTGGAAAAATATATTTTTTGGCTCACTCTAATGAAGCGCCTTTTTTACGAGTCTTAATTAATTTAAACAACAACTTATTTTAGTTTCTTATTTGTTAATTTTGACCGAAATAAATGGTCTCTAGTTTTATATGTATAATTATATAATATTTTCCTAAATATGTTAAAGCAGTTCGTTTTCGCCTGCTAATTACTGCGAGAAATAAAACGCGAATTACTGTTACATTTAAGATGTTTTATTTCAGGGATGGCAAACCTTTACGTATTAACGTGCTATTTTACTAAAAAATGATTAGTGAGATTATAGACGTGCTATCAAATAATTTTGGCTTCGTGATTATTAGTATAATTATTAATAATAACTATTCTAATAAGATCTATTCAATAGTAAAAACGCCACAGGCGTCATAAAAATAAGGACGGCAATCAACTATTGCTGTCTAAACGCGTCGGTTAAATAGTGTGCGAGTAACAAAAAGGGGAATAATTGAAAGTGAGACAGAACTAATTACGCCGTTCCTTTTTTATTATTGAAGTTTCGTCTACCTACTTTGACTCTTCTTTTTCCTAGTACCCAACTCTCGTTTCACACTAGCGGGAGCCGGGAAGTCAGCGACGGACAAACGCTATCGAAGTGTATAGAGTCTTATGAGACCATTCACACGCAGAGGTTTACATTTATTGCATTATATTTATGTCAGAGAGAAATTCTTGCTAAAGTAAAGGGTCAAAAATTTATGTCTGATATAAATTTTTCATTGTTTACATTAGCCAGAATTTTTACCTGACTTAGATATCATGCAATATATGTCAGATGTAAACCTTTGTCTCCCCGTGGCGCAGTGGACAGAGCTTTGTTCTTCGAAGCCAGAAGTCGCCGGTTCTATTCCCAGCGGGGAGGCATATTTAGGTAGCATTTATTTAAAAATAACGTCCATGGTGGCACTACCGCGTTGTCTAAAATGCTGCGAACTGCATAAATGCATGTTTTATTGCTTGGACATCGTTGACGGAACAGGGGAACGATATGAGTTAAACATTTAATATACCCGGCACCCACGGTACTCTGGTATTTAGGCATAGGCTTTCGTGAGATGTCAAAAAGAAAAAAACCTAGCATAAGAATTCGAATAGTCGGCGAGCTCTCATAAGGCTACTATAAGTGTGAAACGAGGGTAATGTTTATGTTGGAGCTGCGAAGAACGAGGTTAGAAAAGCGGCTCGACAAAATCATGGTAAAGGCTGCTTCGGTCGAACCGCGCTGTTAACGTCGCTTAAGGGAAGAAATCGGAGGAGAAATTCCTTTAGTCCTTTAACAGTTTTAAAGGTTTCCGAAAACGCTCGAATAATCCATTTATAAGTTTTATTGCATCCTGTACAAAAAGAATTCACCAAAACATTTTGGATTATTCTGTACTCCGTTATGTTACTATAAAAGGGCGACGGAAAACCTTTGGGATTCAGTATTATTTCCATTTTTGTAAAGTTCACTTCGAGACATTAAAAACTATAAAGTATACGAACGACAATACGTCTTTTTATATGAGATATTACGGAGCAGTATTTAGTTACTTGGTTACAGTAAATACCAAAAATCAAAGAAATTACTTGCCAAACGTATATTCCGTAATAAAAAAAAGTCCAAATTCTGCTTCAGGACTTTGAAAATATATATTCATATTACTTACTTTTTTAAGTAGAAATCATTTTTTTTGTTTTAAAGTGCACTCCATATACAGGGTGTAATTTAATTGATGGCCAAAAATACAGGTTATGATTCCTCAAGGAAAATAAACTTTTTAATAAGGAGCGCTCGATTCCATTTAAACCTATGTTCACTGAATTTTGTGACGTAATTAATTCTTTGTTTACAATCGTACTGGTGTAGCGCACGGCACTGCCTTTAGAATTTAACACCTCAAGTAAATATTCCGGCTGTGTCTGCTACAAGGTAATTCATTTTAGGGTTCGGGAGAACCTTGTTGCCATATGATTTATTACTTTAAACACTTTAAAGAATTATAATAGAATTTATTTTCTTAGTTAATTTAAAGCAAATCTGTTTTGATAATAAAAAAAAACATTGCGATAAATTTTAAGGGAGCACAATTTATTTTAAAACACTGTGTACATATTTTAGATTAAGTATAATTACGGGAGCCACCCGAGCAATCACTAATTTTAAGTTAATTTTTATAAACCTTTCAATATTTATTCCACTATGTCACGACACTTACTTTTGTTTCACTTAACGACCCTATGACCTAATTCCACGACCTTTTTAACCTATTTCCGACACTTTTACGGTACTGACTTTTAGCGTTTCTAGCCGTTTGAATTTTCACTACACCGGATCACGGACCGTACTACCGACTGACAGACTTTTCCGAGTTTCACAGTTTTCCAGATGTATATCGCGTAACGTCGTAGAATGTACTTAATTTCCGACTAAAGAATAACTTTCCTGAGTTTTTACTGTTTTCTTGAATTATACAGAGCAACGTTCTTGGATGTAGGTTCTATCTCGACGGTTCACTGAACTTTTCCCGAACAGACATTTTGCGAGGTCTTTGATTGTACTATATCAACCTTTCACTGAACTTTTCCTGAACTGACATTTTTCCGAGGCTTAGCCGTTTTCTTGATGTATATCGCGTAGCGTCTTGAATTGTACTGTCTTTTTACGGAATTATCGTGCTCTTTTTATACTATCAAACACGTGTACAAAACCCCAAATGTTTACCGAACATCGAGTTTTATTAAGACATTAATTGGTCAAAAACACTTAAAACTTTATATTCTTTCGCCTTTTTACAAAATTTATTAGACATTCTGTCAAATAATTTAGGTTTTTAATTATATGTAGTGTAAGAAAATTTTATAGGCAATAAATGTTCTTTACTTAGAAGGGGTGAGCTTTCCTGATTAATATGGTTAGGTTGCTTAGTCAGTTTCGTCGCGACTCTTGGATCGTTCGGTCAAAAATATGTGGAAAAAGTAGTTTAAAAGTGATCTGTGAACTTAGAAAATTTTCTTTGGATTTTTACCCTTATTGTGCCTTGGAAATATAAAATTGTTTTACTTTCTTCTTACAGTAAGTTTTAAATTTTGGAAATAATATTAATTTGATTTATTTTATTTGATTTTAATTTTTTTTTTTAATTATAAAAATGATATTTTAAAATTTTATTTATTGTAGTGAAATTTTAATTTCCTGAGCCACTGCAATTTTCTTTTATTTAATAAATAAAAATCAGTTTTTCTTTGCTTGATTATATTAAAAATTAAATTAAATTTTGTTGCACTTTTAATTACTTTATTTTATTTTATTTTTTTTTTTGCACAAAAATAAAATCAGTCTACCATTCCCAGTTCATTACACTGGAAGTTTTTTTTGCGGTTGAGGTATTATTTTTTGCTTTTTAGTCATTGGACTTTTATATATGTTTAGTTTTTACTGTTTATAGATAAATTGAGTAGTTATTAGTACTGCAGTTACAGATAATTTACCTGTAAAGAGGGGTCACTGATCTTTGGATATTTTTAAAGGAAATTTACGTTTAAATCGTTATTATACTATTTTTTTATGTTTGTTATTTCATTTTATTTTATGCAAGTATTAGTTTATTTTGTCAGATAATATAAACATTATGGCAAAAAGGTGACGTCACAAACGTAACCTATATTTTCGGACAAATATTAAAAAGTATACCTTCCTTGATGATTCCTTAGCTTATTTTAGGAAGAAAAGTTTATAAAAACATATGTCCTTAATTTCTTAACTTTTGAGATACAGGGTGATAAATTTAAAAAAAACTCCTCTTTTATGTCACAACTATTTTTTACCCAATTTTCTTTTAATTTGGCAATGGCATTATTGACATTAAGTGGTAAATTTATCACTAACTTTATTACATTTAATAAATCCAGTGGCGTCTCGAGAGGCAACTGACGGAATAATTCCAACAAAAAACGGAACGTCACTGACTGTGTAAATGTGTGTAAAACTTTTGTGCTTTCTTTAGATTAAACAAATAAAAATACTGCTTTTATGTCTCGTAATTTTTTTCGGTATTATCTTATTTAGTTTAAGAGAAAAAAATAAACTTTACTTAATTGCATATTTTTAGACCATAAAAGAAGCATTGCGGGATGTTTGTCTTTTAAAAATTAGGGTTTATAATATTTAATTAGCAATTATGTAACAAAAATAATAAATACTTATTTAAATAAGGTTTATAATAATAATAAATAAAAATAATAATAATAAATGGTTTTTATTCCAACAAAAAAAAAACAATTTTATACAATTTACAATAAAATACATGTGTTTGGAATAAAGGACTTCATCAGCTTGCCCCATGTAGAAGCAGCTGCTAGAGTCCAAAAAAACATATAAACATAATATATTTGTATTCCAATAAAGTAAGAAACCTATTACTAAGCCTAAAAACTAAACAAAAAAATGTTTTATCAAACAAAAATAGTAAGAAAACTATAGAAAAAGAAAGGTAAATAGAAAAAAGATCGGGAGGCAGAGATAAAGAAAGAAAAGGAAAAAGATAGACAAAGAGAAAGAAAAATGATTAATGGGAAAAGGAGGAAGGGGACGGTTAATGCGGTTGTAATATATTTGAATTTGTCAGCAAAGTAGATCGCATTTTTTTCTTAAGTGAGGCTATTGACAAGGAAAATTCCATAACCTTAAATTTTTTTATTAGCAAAGCAATTTGGTAGGAGAATGACTTTTTAAATATTTCTCTATTATGCGATGGTAGTGTAAGTAAATTTAACCTACGAATATTTAAATTATGAATTTCAATTGAGTTTTAAAATTTTGTAAAAAACCACTAAGGAGTGCAGGATACGACGTCGCTCCATAATAAGCCAACCCAATTCGGGTAATTTATGTGAAATTCTCTGCCTACGTCTTATTCCAAATATCAGTCTTAGACAAGAATTTTGAGCTCTCGGAATTCTTTTTATATCCAGACTATTTAAAAAGCGCTTCACAAAGCATGGTTTTTGTTTTTTTCTGAGAGATAAAATCTGTGCGAATAAATTACTTTTAACATTGAATATGCCCTTTTTAACACGCTTTTATTAACTTGGGTTGTAACTATCTATCAATCTATCCATCTGGCTGCCTATGTAACGGAATCTTTGAGCCTAATTTTAACCAACTTCCAGCTATTCGATTTCTTTGAAACTTTGCACACGTATTAAGGAAACATGACAATGCAATAATCTGCAAACAGTATCCCGTTATCTTTTTTGGATCGCCAGGAAAAAAATTCCATTATATTATAAAAACAACACCTAGGATGCCATCTGTTGGCAACATTTCAAACTTTGCTATTAAATGAAGAAGAAATTTTTTAGTTTTTACACAATTTGGTTAGTTGCACCATTGGTGTTCAATTTTTATGAACAATAAAAATTAATAAGTTCTTTTACACAATTGGGTTAGTTGCACCATTGGTGTTCAATTTTTATGAACAATAACAGTTAATAAATGCCGTTAACACGCTTTTTATTAACTTGGGTTGTAACTATCTGGCTATGTAACGGAATCTTTGAGCCTAATTTTAACCAACTTCCAGCTATTCGATTTCTTTGAAACTTTGCACACGTATTAAGGAAACATGACAATGCAATAATCTGCAAACAGTATCCCGTTATCTTTTTTTGGATCGTCAGGAAAAAAATTCCATTATATTATAAAAACAACACCTAGGTTGCCATCTGTTGGCAACATTTCAAACTTTGCTATTAAATGAAGAAGACATTTTTTAGTGGGTTGCAATATATTGGCAACGGTCCAAACATTGCCTGGATTGCCATCTGTTGGCAAAATTTCAAACTTTGCTACTTAATGAAGAAGAAATTTTTTAGTGAGTTGCAGTCTGTTGGAAAAAATTTTAAAATTTGCCACTCTTGTTCATTAAAAAATTTTTTCGCCATTTTGTCAAGAGTAGCAGAAACTAAAAAATGAAAAATAATTAATAGTTTAAAAAAACTAAAAAACACGCTTTTATATGCAACCGAACTAAAAATTAGAAAATAATTTTTCATTAAAAAAATATTGTCATTTCATAGTAAAAAGCGTGGGGTGATAAATATATTAAATGTTATAATTATTATATTTGCAAATATCTATGATGGAAAAGTTATGAAAAAATAGTAAAATGCACCCCACGCTTTTTACTATGAAATGACAATATTTTTTTAATGAAAAATTATTTTCTAATTTTTAGTTCGGTTGCATATAAAAGCGTGTTTTTTTAGTTTTTTAAACTATTAATTATTAAACACAATGTGATAAGTTGAAAGTATATATACTAAATAAAAGTGGACCGAGTATACTGCCCTGGGGTACCCCCGATTTGACAGCTAATATTTCAGACACGTTACCCTTAAGACAAACCCGCTGTTCTCTATCCGATAAAAATGAAGAAATTAGTGCAGATGCAGATTGCTCAAAACCTATATACTTTAGAATAGATACCATAATGTTATGATCAATCATATCAAATGCCTTGGTGTAATCTTATAGCACCAAAACAGTTACCTCGCCCGCATCTAGTGCAGTAACTACATCATCCGTTATATCAGAAAGTGCAGTGGAACAACCATACCCGACTCTAAAACCTGATTGTTTAGGTGGAATAATGTGAAATCCATAAACGTAACAGGAGATTTGTAACTCTATAACCTTCTCCAATATTTTGGAAAAAGTTGGTAAAATCGATATTGAAGGCAGTTCATTAAATTTTGTAGGGTTATTTACTTTAGCCAATGGTAAAACATTGGCCAGTTTCCAGTTTTTGGGAAAGTTTGAGTTTATTAGATAACTATTAATAAGTATAACACTTTTTACTACAATAAGTGTTTTTGAAACTTTTTGGTTTTTTAAAAATTTAAACACCCTGTATCTCAAAAGTTAAGACGTTTGGGACAGATGTTCATATGAACTTTTCTTCCTAAAATAGGCTAAAGATTCATACCCTGTATGTTTAGCCAACAATTAAATTACATCATCAATCATATTCTATGTAAAGTATAAAGTACATATTAACCCTAAAAATAGGAATCATTATCATAACCTAAAAGTTTATTGGGCTGTGACGCAACGGTTTAAAAACCTATATTTTCTTGATTCTCATATTTATATTATTATTTTTGAATACGGCTTGAACCACTAAGCTGAATACGGTTAGCAAGAAAATTTGACTTAAAATTAGGAGGTGGCCCTGGGACGAAAAAACTAGAAGTCTGAGAGTTCTTATTATTATTTTTTTATTAAGTATTAAAATTAATTGGGAAGCTTTATTTAGAAATATTTAAAAGTAAAAAATTAAAATCCAAGTCATTCGCAAAGTTATTGCAAATTTTTTCATCGAGGACGCGCCTCTGAATGTTTAATATACAGTAAAACCTCTTAAATGCGGACACTGACGGTTCCGCTGTTTTTGTCCACTTAGAGGGGGTGTCCGCTTAAATGGGTATTTAAAAAAACTACAAAGTTTGAACATAAACATATTTATATATTTATTAGAAAATTAATCAGTAAATACTCATACGACATATAACTTCAATTTTTTCAGGCAAACTAAGAAGTCGTTTCTGTAAGTAGTATTAAATTAAATAAAAAGGTACTTCCCTGACCAGCTTATACAGCAGTGTCCCCAACATGCCAATATATAATATACAAAAAATATGTATTTTACTACTAAGTCCCGTTGTTCGAAGTTCGCGTCCTGTTAAAAAAGATCTCAATTTTCTTTGTGAACGAATCAAAATTGCCCGCGTCCGTTTATTAGAGTCCGCGTCCCGTTGTTAGAGGTTTGCGTATGGTTGAAGGAGATCTCAATTTTCTTTTTGATCCGAACGAATTGTCCGCGTCCGGTTATTAGTGAGCTAGTTTTACATGAGAAAAAATAGGCAAAATCTTGGTTCCAGAAAAGTTGCATAAAGGAGGCGTCCGCTTAATAGAGGTGTCCGCAAGGAGAGGTTTCACTGTATTATAACTTTTATGCGCAAAATTTTTTGATTATTAAAATTTATTATCATTTTTCATTCAAAGAGTTTTTTTTTAGATTTTTTTATTGTAGAATCACCGCTCAAAGTTTGTCGGTAGAGTTACTATAATATTCAATTTATACCCTAAATTAATTATTTTTGTCAAAAAAAAGAATTTATAAATTTTAACTGCTTTTATTAGTATTTGAGAAAGTAAGGTAATTAAAAGACTATACTATATCTGGAATTCCCAATAATCTTTCATTTTCATTAAAAGCTATTGTCTTCCAAAATGTGGCTTTACCAAAACTGTTTTTAACTTGAGGTATTAATTCATCATATCTATTAATTTGAAGAATTTTTAAGTCGTCTGTAATATTCTTAGACAAAGGGTTCCATTCTGACGTAATATTCGGTACACTAAAAACAAAATTACCAGGATTATGATACAGGGTGTATCCTAACTGCGGTACGATATTTTAAAGAGTGATTCATTCCTTGGCTCGTTTTTAAAAAAAAAAATTCTATAAATCTATGTCCGCATATTTTTCTGAGATACAGGGCGTTAAAGTTTAAACAACAGTCGGTATTTCATGTATCATTAGTGTTTTAAACCGATTTGGTTTAAATTTTGTACAGTTGTTTAAATATATGAGGCGCTTATCAAGACAGTGGCGTCTCAGTGGCCCCCACAGCCAATAATTTTAAAAACACATAGTACGCCACTAGCTCCTGTATTTTTTTTGTAACTAGCTTCGTTTTCGGGAAAAAAATTAAAACCACTCTAACTTAATCTAAAGAGAACAATTTTGACTTTACAGTAAATGAGCAAAATGGCCAACTTTTAATAAATTGCACCACCCCTTTAATCTTGATATTTTTTCGTCTTTTTATCTTTATTTTTTGTTGTCTATAGATTCTTTTGAGAATGATTTTTTTTATGAAAATGAAGCTAAATACGAATAATATTTTCTGTGGTGCCGTTTGAAATGTCATTGTATGTACCCACATAATTATAATCTAGTTAAGACTAACTAAGCTCCTTGTTACTTTAAACAAATATACCAAATTTAAATTAAATCGGTTTAAGGATATTTAAAATAATTATAAAATATCTACTTTTTTAAAACTTTATGTACGCTATATCTCAGAAACAGGAAACAATCCTAGACATATGTTTTTATCGTAGTCAGGAAACCCTGTATAATAAAAAAAATACGTCCTCACAATCGTGCATTTCTTTAATGTCCCCCTCTTTTATTTTTTGTACAAAATAATTTAAAATATGAAACTGAAGCATAAATACTATATTTTAGAGTGAAATGGACAGATAAAAAATTTAAGATGGCGGCTTGGCGCCATGTTGGAAAAAAAAGAATTAATTAGAGAGAGGGGCCCTAGTGACATATCATTTTAAAGCTCCTGATATTACCCTAGAATATAAAGTCAATAACTTCACCTAATACAAAATGGCGGTACTTTAAAAATTACCTCAATACCTGATTTAGATGGCCATATTTCCAAAACCAATAAAGTTAGATGTACTTAGTGTGGTATTTTCTTAAAGATCTTTTAAATTTTAATATAATATACAGGGTGCCTCATTTAAAAAATATGTAATTTTTTTCTAACCTGTATGTTATCACCAAGACCACCATTAAAAAGATCTTTTAAAGTGCTTTAAGAAAACACCACAATAAGTACATCCAACTTTATAGGTTTTGGAAACATAGCCATCCCAATCAGGTATTAGGTAATTTTTAAAGTACCGCCATTTTGTAGTAAGTAAAGGTACTGACTTTACATTCTAATGTTATAAATTACTCGCCAGGAGCTTTAAAATATAGTGCCACAAGACCACCCTTTCCATTTAACTTTTTTTTCCAAATGGCGATCAGTCGCCATCTTGAAATTTTCGTCGGTCAATTTCACTCTGAAATATACTAATTATGCACCTATTTCATATCACAAAGTTATTCTTTTTAAGTTGATTCGTTCCAAAAATAAAAGCGGGGGTGGGACATTAAAGAAATGCACTGTATAATAAATAATAGGGCAAAGTTTATCTGCAAAGAAGGTTATTGATTTAAGAAATAAAATAAAATAACCACTTACCCTGAATTAATAAATGACATTATCATATCCAGTAAAAGATTAGACATTGCAATATCAGGTTGGGTAGATAAATTATTTACTCCTCTGACTTTAACAATATATATTGCATCGTCACCATGAGATACTCCTAATAAAACAATATAAAAATTTTAGGTGGAGACCGCGGTCGGTTGTCACAACTTTCAGTTGTTTTTTTTATCGAATCTGAGGCATATATGCACACACTTCGTGCATAACTAATATGGTTTATGCTTTTTACATAATGTGTGAAATAATTAAGACTGTAAAAAGATTAACAGTATCAAATATATTTTTTTCTACGACTGCTATAAACAGAGTCTAAAAACGCACGTCAAACAGGATCTGAAACTAACTAATTTCACATGATGTATGATACTACTGTGTGACAATTTTTCTCATAGGTTGAGTCTGGTTTGACGAAACTGATGGATAAACAGTACGAATGTCACAAAAATTTGAATCAAGTAGGTCGTGTTAGTTAAGATCTTGCAATTTTCGTAATATATATCGACAACGTCTCTTAGGCTTATACTAAAACCATTACATATAAGCCTTTTGTAACTTTCCCGGTACTATTGGCAAAATTTTACTGTTCGTTGGACTTTAGTAGCTTAATATTATACCATAAAAAGTAACACACCACATACTGTCTGTTTAGAGTTTCTAGCTATTACTTAAGTCTCAGGAAGTACTGCATTTTAAATATTATTTTGTGGTGTAATAGGGTCAACCTATCGGTGCGATTGCCAAACCTGATATGTGCCACAGGATAAGCATGTCACATATCAGAGTAGCTTTCCAGTGACGAAAATTTTTGTGCGTCACGCTCCGGGCTTGAAGCTCTTGATCTGCTATAAAAAGTTAGTCACTGGAACTGAAATTTTAAAATTTAGTTTTTTTTAGCCTTTCTTGACTTTATAATATTAATCTCTTTTAATATCTAGTTCCATTTCAAACAAATAATTTAAAAAAAATCAATCCTTAACCAAAAAAGACACGTTTGGAGCACGAAAACCAAAAGAGGGGTTGGTGAATGAGGGGCAAGCGAAAAAACGGAGTAGTTGAGGTGCATAACACTTTCCGTCACTGGAACGTCATAAAGTAGAACGAAATGCTCCTGAGCTACTCGGGAGCGCTCTATATGCGTCACAGGAAAGCTACTCAGATTTGAGACGCGCACCGACGCTATATTCTTTTGTAATTTTTTATTGTTTAATGGAATACATACTAAACCTATACAGGGTGTCCGCTAATTAATGGTACATAGAAAAACCATAGATTCCTTATGTCAAAAGTAAGATTTAACCAAACGATACAGATACAGATAATAAGATGCAGGGTTTCAAGGTAAAAAAATCTTTGTTCGCGAATTTACAAAACCTATACCAGTTCAATCAGGACGATGACTGAACTCGAGTAGTCTTTGCAAAAAAACAGTTACAAAGTCTACCCCATTTCGGTTCAAAAATTGACCATATTAGTATAGCATTTGTAATGACATTTTTGCGATATTTTCTTTTACAATTTGTTATTGCTTTACACCGAAAAAAATGTGGATAGTAAAAAAGTGGTTAGATATAATATAATACAAAAAATAATTAATTATCATTGACAAGAGATTCAAAGTAAATATTTTTAAGAAAAAATGGCACACTACTGCATTTTTCCTAAACAAAAATATATTTTTTAAAATTTCCATTTATTTTAAAACAAATTTGATCTCTTTTTTTTATTTTGTCTCACTAATATTAAATTTTACAATAAAAAGTCACCTTCTTATTTATTATTTAATTAGATAGGAAGTTGATAATGTCAAAAAATGATGTCTATTTATTTACAAGAAAACTGTACATCAAATAAACAAAAATAAACAAGAGATCAATTTTGTTCCAAAGTGAGAATTAAAAAAGTTATATTTTAATAAAAAAATGGCGTACCATTTTGGTCATAAAAATATTTACCTTATACCCCTTTGGGAGACCTTTTTTTTCTTGTACGCCAAAAAATGTCGTCTAATGCATACTCCAAAATTTTTCAAAATATCTGAATTGGTATAAAAGTTTTTAAAAAATATTTTTTTTTTTTTTAAGTTTTAACACTCCGTGGTTCAAAAACTGAAACGTTTAGGACATATATTCATATGAACATTTTTCATGTTAGAATCAACTTGAACTTGTCGGTAGTTCCTGCATTTTACTCATACTAATTATTTTTGGAATTTATCGTAATTTCCACATTTTTAAAAACGATGAGGGTGTGACATTTAAAAAAGATAATTAAATAAAACACCCTGTTTATCTATAGTTTTTGCGTTACAATAATGCCTAAAGTTTAACACAATATATTTTTTATCTTTGGACAATCCACGAAGGCTGAAAGCCTAAATACTAACGTACCGTGGGATATGTATTTAAAAGTATTTTTTCTAAAGCGCATAGGTCATGAAGTGCTTGACCTTTACGTTACTTTCTTAAAACACTATATTTGAATGACTGAAACGGTATAGATATTTGTGTATAGATTTGCCTTAAATTTACCTAACAAACACTACACCAATATGGTCAATTTTTGAACCGAAATGGGGTAGACTTTGTAACTGTTTCAGAACTGGTATAGGTTTTGTAAATTTGCCGCCCGGTCACCCCTATTCCCCTTCTACTTATAAGCAGCCAAGTAATGCAGAAAATAAATTGGCAGTTGAAAGTTCACATAAGCTTGACCTCTTCTATCTAGTCAAAGAGGATTTTTTTATTTCTTTATATGAAAACAGGTTAAGAAAGTACGTTTTTTAGCTGTAGACTTTGTCTTTTCTTTTGGTCTTCAAATTTTTTTGCTATCCCAATGGAAGTCATCCTGTCGGCGTCCATGGTAAGATATAATTTTTTTCAAGAGGTGGCAAAAATTGTCGTCTGTCGCCCTCCTTTCTTTTGCCATTGTTTTACCTTTAATTTAGCCTGGTTTTACTTTTTTCTATATACTAAATTCTTTTATAAAGTTTTACAAAAGCCAGTATTAATATTTTTTTGTTCATTTTTTATTAAAGACAAGTCCAAAATCACTTTTTTTAATTAAAATATAAAGTATGTACAGGGTGTCCGGAAATTACGCGTCAGCATTTCGGTGGGCGATTTTGCACATAAAACTAATGCAACAAACTTCTATATAATATTTTTGAAAACTCAAAGTAACGGAGATACAGGATGTTAAAAAATTGTTTTTTGTTATTTTTTTTAATAACTTTTTTCTAGTATACTGATTTTTGCCAAATTTTGCACATATATCACTATGGTATGATTTTTTGTATTCACCCTATTAATTTGACACCAGTATTCAATGCCAAAAAGCCTAAACTGTCCTTCACTTTAGAAAACTGACTTAGAACTGTTTTTGTTTTAATCCTTTTATAAATTTAAATATAAAATTAATTAAAAGCATCAAAATATCTTTTAAAAAGGTTTTTTATTGCATTAACTTAAAATAAACGGTTTTCGAGAAAAACGACTTTAAACATTTACGTTTTACGCATTAATTTTTCGTGCAGAATCGCCCACACAAATCCTGACGCCTAATTTCCCGATACTCTGTATAATGGTTAGTCTCAATTTTTTTTACAGATATAAATTTAAAATTTTTTAAATTCCAGTGCTTACAAAAAATGAAATAAAGGTTTCTCATCTTGTAAAATTCTAAATTCACTGATAACACAATAAGTAATTTTTACTTTTTTAAATTTAATATTAAAAAAAAACAACTTTTTTGGCTTTGCAGATTGCTTTTTTCATTAAAGTTTCTAGAGGTTTTTAAGATTTTTTATCATATACTTTTTTTCGGACTTTAATTTTTAGTAACCAATTTTTTTCATCCTTTTCCATTCGTAAATTCTTGGAAACTTGTGAAAATCTAGCTTTGTTTGGAAAATCTTTGACAATATCTCCTCTTATTTTTGCCGGCTGGACTAGTGTGCTGATGTAAAGGATGTCTCCATTTCTAACCGTAAGAAATACCAAGTCAATTTAAGAACTTTGAAGGAACTTTAAAGTGTTTTTAATTTTAATAAAAGACCATATCAAAGCAACATATTGGGATGTTTACTCACCGAAATAAAAAGTGGCTATTGATAGGAACAATTTAATCTTAAACGCCAATATCAATTGTTGTTTACTACACCCTCAATCGGAATTCTGAACCGACTTTGTATGTCTTACAGTGTTTAAATTTCCAATGGTCACCTTTGAAACCCTGGACAGGGTGTTTCATTCCCAATGGTTTCACAAAAACCGTAAGAAATATCAAAAATCTAATATATTCATACATACATACACTCTATCTAAAAAAAAGAAAAGAATCGAGAATTCTGTATTAAAATTTTATTATTTCCTACGGTTTTTGAGATACCCTCTAAAAACACCTTCTACTCGGCTGCCATGCTTAAATTTGCCGCCCCTTAAATATGGCGCCCGAGGCACGCACCTGACTTGCCCCTCTCTCTAGATCCGGGGCATGTATTTTATCATATAAAAAATTATTATGGCAAAAGATGACGTCACAAACATAACCTATATTTGCGGACAAATAATAAAATTCCAGCACTCCTTTTAAAAGTTCTAACCTATGTTTTCTGAAGATCTGGTGAATCTTTCCGTCAAACTTGTATTTCCTCTGTAGTTAAAGTAGTAACTATAAATGGGTGAAGTAACAGCAGCACTGTGTAACCTAATTGCTTTTTCAATGTCTGCTACAAAATTTCGGTCTGACATAGCCTAAAAATTAAGGGGTAGTGATTAACTTTACAACTCTTTTTACTAAAAACCCAGTTTTATCGTCATTCACCACTGTCTTTTTAAAAATTATTTTGTGTTTTTTTTTAATCTTCTTAGTGGGGTTCCTTTTGACGAGTCTATTACGAATATGCATACCACCTTTGAAGCGCTTTTACCCAGCCTTTCAATATAAAATGTTTCGCGTGTCGGACTTGACGAGCGCGTCACTTTTTGTCGGACAAGTATACCACAATGTTTTACATACAATTTTTAAAAGCTGTGTCAAAATCGTAAGGGTTACAGTCACGTAACCCGCCTAGTCCGATACCGAAAGATGTATTTAAGCCTTATTGCTTCAGGACTGTAACCCTTACCATTTTTGGCAAAATATGTAAAAATTGCATGTAAAACATTGTGGTAAACTTGTCCGACAAAAACGTGATAGTAGGAGAGCTAGTGAATTAACCTTTCAATTAACGTTGGGCCTGTAAGAAAACTTTTTTCCACCCTGTATATTATCACCAGTATTACCGTTAAAAAGATGTTTAAAAACTTTAAGAAAATACCACATTAGGTACATCTAACTTTATTAGTTTTTAAAATATGGCTATCCAAATCAGCCACACCTTTCAGTTCGCCTGGCAGGTACTTGGACTCATCGAAAACGCTTGTCAACTTTTTTTCAAACCTTACTCTAAATGAATTAAATCGTAGAAAAATTGTTTACAGCTTCAAGTTTTTTTATTTATTTTTAACTTTCAAAAATATACAAGGTGATGATGTGCAGGGCTGATGCTTTGCAGGTGATGATTGTCGTACTTAGCATGCTATGACTCGTCACTATAGAAATTTCTAGCCTTACAGGCCCAACGTTACTCGAAGGGTTCACTAGCTCTGGGTCTATGACGTGTTCGTCCAGTCCGACACCCAAAACATTTGACATTGACAGGCTGGGTTAAAGCGCCTCTTTTATACAGTGTGTCCCAAATTGGGCCTACATGTATTGGTAACTCGGGAACCATTAGACGCTACAGTGTTGTTTAAATTAGGAAAGTTTTAGACAATTTAATTGCAAAATTAGGTTTGTTTTCAGATTTTATGTATCTTTTATGGTTTTTTGAGATAAATAGGAAAAACCAAAATGACGCAAACTACCAATTTCACGGTTTTAAGATTACTATATTATTAAAACACTTTTTAAGAAGAATTTAATTTAAGTAAAAATATATGTATACAAATAACTTTATTTGTTTTTAAGATATTTAACCACTCTTTTGAATTTTCATACGGACGCCATATTGAATTTTTACATTTTTGTAAAAAGCTCTTCAAGTGTTTTTTATTGATGTATCACAAGTCTATTAGTATATTACATTACAAGTGTGGAAAATGACTAATTTCACACGAGTGGAAAAAAAGTGTAAGAAAGTCATTTTCACACGAGTACTGTACACTATTTTTCCTACGACCACAAATTATTCACCAAAAAATAAATAAATTAAATTTTGTTCAGAAAAATAAAAAACAATTGAGAACTTTGCAACACTAGGGTGATATTTACTTTGCAACACTAGTGTGATATATACTTTTCCTCACTGCTATATTATACTGTTTTGACAATATTTTTACATCGAAAATCACCTACCTAGAAGCATTATATAACTTATATCATTTTGGAATTTAAAAGGCCCTCACTTAATAAAAAATATGGTTTTGTTAGGTAATAACGCTAATAGTTTAATACGGTTTTCTGCTATTATAAGTGTTTTTAAAAATTATCGATTCTTACATATTTTAGACACTCTTCTAAATAAAACGTAAGTGGTGCATATCCAAAATATTCCGTTTTTTAAAAATATCAGTAAATAAACTTACGGGACCGGGGAGTGAAAAGGGGTGCTGGGTGGGGTAAAATTGGTAAAACGAGTTAATGAAACTGAACATCACATATAAAATTAAGTAAAAATAACAGTTTTTCCTCATATTTTTAAGAAAAAATATAAAAAATATGAAAATTGTAAATGCATAACCTAAAGTCCTAAAAGTAAGGAAAAAACGACTACCAAACGTCAGTTACCATGCAAAATATGGAAAGTATTTGGCAACGTCGGAAGGGTCTGATTCTATTTATGAATGGATAAAAGAAAGTGGATTCATAAAGTGTGTATTAGCCTTAGGTTTAATTAGGGATTTAAAAAAAGATTTAACTAGTTGTTTGAGAACACGAAAAAAGAGAGAAAGGAATTTGATCTATAGGCTTTTTTCTCTGGCGCTTTAGGTCGAACGGTCAAGCGGCAAGGCTGCCTCTATAAAGTACGTGCTCAAAGGTAGAAGGGAGATTTTTAATTTGATCTACTTACCTGACAACACTGTGCCAGTCAGTGAAAGTTGTTTTTTGTGGTTATGTCTATTTTTGTTTATGTTTTTATTTTTTCGTAAATTTTAATAAATATAAAATAAGATGATTTTCGCTAATTTGGGTTCTACCGTTTAAGGTAAATAAAAAGTTTTTTTACTGTCACTACAATAAATATGTCACTTGCAAAACCAATAGCAGTTTTTAGAATGACATCATAATATGTATCACACCAGTGTTGTAAAGTAGGTACTTTGCAACACTAGTGCTAGTAAAGTACTAGTGTGATATAACGCATTTTCTATGCATGAAATCAGTGTGCTATTTGCTATTTTCACAAGTGGTCGTAGGAAAAATATATTTTCAGATTGCTTAAGCTCTAAAACAATATTTTTGTTTATTTGATAGTGGGCTTAGACTAGACTGCGTAATGGCCGCCCCGTTTCATAAAAAACAAATGATACGCATCTGGAGCGGCATCAACCTAACCACAGACATTTAAGATTTTTAATAATGAACTTGTTACCCATGGATATTTTGTAAGAGCGAAATTCAAAACTTATACAAACGCAAAACTTATATAAATGCAAAAATTAATACTTCCTAATATTACCTTAAACTGATAATAATTAAACACAACTGTAAGACAAAAATAAATCAGGTAAACAAGAAAATTAAATTATACAGTACATGTCTTCCTCCAGTTTCCACACATTTCTCGCATTTTTCCAACACCTTGCGGGTTACTCGGCGTGCGTAACGTGTTTCGGTTAATGGAAGCAAACCCCGTACATCCCGTACCCTGTGTTCTATTTCCAGCCTAGTTTCGGGCGGAGAAAACTCGTTTACCTCATTTTTTGCGTGTCCCTATAGGTGAAAAATAGGGGGTGTGCAGTTGCAGGAGTAGCAAATACAGAGTTTCACAATTCAAAGTTTCACAATTCAGAGTTTCTTCAAAAATAAATGGTCCAATTAAACGGTTGTCTAAAACAGAAAAATAAATATTCTATCTAGATGTGAGACATAAATTAAAGGTGCATTTTAAATTACCTATGATGCCACTTTCTTCTAAACTATGTAGATTCTGTATCCCAGAAGTTATAATTGTGCCTTTTAAATTTCCACAATTTGTAAACCGGGTTTTCTTCTGTCCAGAACCTTGGATTGGAAATTGGGTAACTGTTGACATTTAGTAATAAACCATCGACCAAAGGTGCTTCGTCTATTGAAATCATTCCGCTAAAGACCCTGGACAATACGTGGTTTATATGGATGAAAACACTATTTCTTTAAAGACCTATGCCCTGATGACTTAAGAATTGTTGTCTGTTCCTCCACTTTTCTACCCGATATTGTGGAATCATCTCTAACGTTTTCCATTATAATCGCCACTCTTGCTTCATTATTTTTTGTATAAGTTTTGGGATTTGGTTTCACAAAATATCCATAGGCTTAGAAGTTCGTAACTAAGAATCTAAAATGTCTTTGGTTAGGTTGTTGCCGCTCAGGAAATTGTTCTTCGTATGGAAGTGCTGCAGCTTCTGTATTTCTGGTTGATTCTGGTTAGTGCATCGTTGGAAAAATTAAAAGCCGTTATTGCGAATACGTAAAACATAAACTTGAATTTTTGTTAAAGGCGTTTCTAAACGAGAAATAAGATGCCCGCTAATTTTGATATTTACATTATTTAAATTATAAGATGCGAATCATTTGTTTTTCATAAAACGGGGCGGCCATTACGCAGTCCAGTCTAAGCCCACTATCAAATAAACAAAAATTATTGTTTTTAAAGCCTAACCTGACTTCTGATACATCAATAAAAAGCTCTTGAAGAGCCGCTCTTTTCAAAAAAGTAAAAATCAAATATGGCGTCCGTATGAAAATCCAAAGTTTGGGTAAATATCTAATACAAAAAGTTAGAAAAATATTTTTACTTAAAATAAATTCTTCTTTAAAAAGTGTTTTAGTAATGTAGTAATCTTAAAACCGTAAAATTGGTAGTTTGCGAGCTACAGGCAAAAGTAAAAATGAATCATTTTGGTTTTTCTTAATTATTTCAAAAATCTAAAAGCAGAGTCAATTTTTTCAATTAAATTGTCTAAAACTTTCCTTATTTAACCAACACTGTAGCTCTAATGGTTCCCGAGTTACCAATACATGTAGGCCCAGTTTGAGACACACTGTATATGGCGGTATGAATATTCGTGGTAGAGTCGTTAAAAGGAACCCCCCTAAAAGGTTTTAGAAGGGTGCTTATCATGAAGTCCATTTCATTACAGGCCCAGGGACTATTTTAATACCTGTATTAATTGGGAATAGGTACTCTTATTTAGGACATTATTTCCTAAATATTCCTGTCTAATTATTTGTGAAATGTTGTTTAATTGATTTGCCTCCACTGTTTCATTATACATCATAATATGAGGCATTACTTCATTCCATCTTGAATTTATAGCTGCAAGACGGTCGTCAGTATAGAATTCTAAAAGTAAAAAATGTATTAATAATTATAATTATTATAAACTTTCAAAATGAAAAAACTCCTTACTGCTTGTAATTTTACCTTGCACTGCAACAGGTTGCATCTATCGAACACTGTTCAACCTGGAGATGCAGATTTTTACACTAGCCGAAAGTATTTCTTTGAGACAGACCAGTTTTAAACTATTCTGGTTCTCATCAGTATACCATACATCATCAGTAAAAACGCTTAAAACGTTTGGAATATTTTAAACTCCTTATAAAAATGTTTGCTTTGTTCGAAATGCTAAATGCTATAATAAAATTCCCTGTAGGATATACAGCGTTCTTTCAAATAGCAAAAATATTACTTTGAAATATAAAAATGAGAAAAACCAAATTTTGAGAACTACCTAATTAATAAGAGTAAAAAGTAATCAAAAGTGTAAAATATTTTTTTGGCTATTGGTTTATGGTTTCTTAAGAAAATTAAGGTTAATATTTTAAAAAAATTATAATTATTAAGTGAAAAAATAGTATAAAAGCGTTAAGAAAAATTACCCTATAATATACAGGGAGTAATTAATAAATATTTTTATAACTACTTATTTAAATAGCGCGAATAAATAAAAAAACTTTTAACTTGTTAAATATATCGTTACTCTTGTATGTTACAACTTACATACACTTTCAATTTACTTGATATTTTATGCAAATAAAAAGTAAAATCAATCATTATTTATATAAACAAAAAACATTTATTTTACTTTATACCCAATTTTTTCAAGAGATGGTAAGAAAAAAATGTATAGGACTTTTTAATTACTTTTTTATGTTTTTTAATTAGGCGTTTTTAAATAGATTTTTTAAATTATCATAAAAACAAAACATTCTTAATTTTTAAGCACTTCTTATATCATGGGACAATTTTTTATTATAGCTCTTAGCATTTCAGACAAAGCAAACATTTTTATGAGGAATATTTTTTTCGAAATATTATAAATAAAACAATCTACAGGTATAGTTAAGTCCATCCGTGGACACACTGTATAATCATATATTCATAGTTTAAAAAAATTATTTACCATCACCAGGATACAATCCCTCGGAACTAACGAAAGACGCAATTAGGGGTAAATCTTGAACTTTTCCTTTTCTTAGAAGGTTAAGAGGATGCTCTGGCAATACTGGATCAGAAGTCCAATTTCCATCTACCACAATAGCCCATGGAGAAAATGGGTTATAAAGGAATGGCTAAAAACATTTTTTTTACTTTCCATACTTTTTACTGAATTTCGTTTAACTTTTATTTATAGCTGTTAGATTTAGAACAAAACAAATTTTAAAAATGTATGATTAACTCTCAAGTACCTGTGATAAACAAATATTGTAAAAAGATATTATTTGATACTAAGACTAATAACTAATTTCAAATAGATTAAAGTAAATGCCTTTATTCTCTATTACAGTTTTCTTTTAAATGTAACTGCAGTTTCCATATCTATTATAGATATTTAGGTTTATCCTATGGCACTTTAATGTCCAGAAAAAGTTCTGACAAAACCTACCCATTACACAACACCCCCAACTATAGCAGCAAACAGTGGTAAAGAATAATAGAAACATTTAATATAATTACTTATTTCATGTTTCATAAAGTAAATACATAGTTAAAACTTTTAGATTAACTTTTAAATTACACACATGTTCAGCTAAATAAAAAGGTTCACAGGCAATGTGTGAAAAGGAGACGGTCTAACGCTTGTAAAACACTATTAGGTAGAGTTAAGACAAAGCATGCCGGCATTTCAACAACATGCTGCATCAGTCCCGCTTTGTTGTTGCTTAAATAGAATTTTTACATAATAAAATAAATACAGGGTGTAATTTAATTGATGGCTAAAACTAGAGGGTGATTCCTTAGCTTATTTTAGGAAGAAAAGTTCATATGAACATATGTCCTAAACCTCTTAACTTTTGAGATACAGTGTGTTAAAATTTTCAAAAAACCAAAAAATTTCAAAACACTTATTTCAGTAAAACTGTTATATTAGAATAAACCTAAATAAGTATTTATAATTTTTGTTACATGAAAATTTTCAATTAAGTTATTAATTTATTTTTTTCTCTTAAACTAAACAAGATACAGAAGAAAAACTAAAAAAAAACAGTATTTTTATTTGATTAATCTAAAGAAAGCACAAACATTTTACACAAATTTGTGGCGTACCGTTTTTTTGTTGGAAATATTCCTTCAGTTGCCTCTCGAGACACCACTGGAACTATTAAATGTAATTGAGTTAGTGATAAATTACCCCCTTAATGGCATTAATAATATTGCCAAATTAAAACAAAATTGGGCAAAAAATAGTTATGACATTTAAAAAAATAGATTTTTTTTTGAAATTTTAACACTCTATATCTCAAAAGTTTAGAGGTTTAGGTCATATGTTTATAAAAACTTTTCTTCCCAAAATAAGCTAAGGAATCAGAATCATACCCTGTATTACTTATTTTATTACACCCTGCATAAATTGGATATGTCTATTATTTAGAACATAAACTTACCATAAAATTTCGGACACTTTCTACTATAAGTCTTGCGTGCTTGGTTTTAAGGCAATATTTAATTATATGGGTGGAGGTGGTTGGGCATCCTACCAATTCCGCAAGTTTTTTAGTTTTTTCCAAAGGATTTTCCATGAGAACCCAGTTGTTAATTGAAACGCCGCTCTGGGCAATACCTCTGTTAAAAAGACCTGAAAATAATGTAACAATTTAAACATCTATTATCAAAAAATAAAAATAATTTAAACTAAAATGGTGTTGTTTCTGTTATTAAAAAAGAACAATAATATTAATTAATGCAGACATCCAACTGAGGCTTACCAAATACTATGTTATAGTTAGACCCATATTTATTTTATTCTGAAAGCGATGCCGCCAAGTACACAAAAATGATAAACAATAAACCCTTTTGTAAACAATGATTTATTGCAGCAAAACATATTCAACACGACGACTACGCCACGCGTTACAGGTTTTATGGCAGGACAGAAACGAAATAAGAGGATGTTTTTTAAGTACGTTATATGGGTTTTCGCAATATTTTTATGTATTTATCTAAAATATATGTAATCAGGCTCTGTCAAAGGCCATGTGCTTTCAAAAGGTTTGTTTACTTTATTTTTACTTGGCGGCATCGCTTTCAGAATGAAATAAATATGGTTCTAACTATACTTTATTTTTCTTAGTACCATCCTCTTGAAGTACTTTTTAAAAAGCAGTTTAGTGTTTTTAAATTTGTACCTTTTGACCCTGGTAATAGATAATGAAGGTGAACACTGGATCCCCCAGCCGAAAGGCCATGTATGGTTATGGATTGAGGATTTCCCCAAAATTTTTAATTAATTTTTTTATCCATTTAAGTGCTTGTTGTTGATCTCTTAAACCAATATTTCCAGGAATTGCATTATCTTCAGTACTAAGAAAGCCTGTTAAAAAGACAAATTGTTTATTTTATCCATACGAATATAGTTTAAACAAATTAACAAAAATTATTATTAGGTCTAATTTTTATATTAGCAAATTTTGAGAACATGTATAGGTTGTTTTAAATATACATATGTATACAGTGCCATCAATATTTCTTGCACGACATTAAAGATATTATTCATCTTATGCTTTCTTTATAGAGATACAATATATTGAACACATATGTTGAAATTAGATATTATTACTACGTAACTAAAAGTTTTACCTAAAGGTCCGACCCGATAATTCAAACTGACATATACTACTGGTCGATTTAGTAATATTTCCGGGCCCCAAATGGTCCCCTGACCAAACATAAAGGCACCACCATGTATGTGAACTATAACATCTAGGTTTGCTGACTGATTTAGAGTTGGGGTATAGATATTTAGGTACAGGCAGTCCTCTTCCCCTAGAAGATAATATACAGGGTCATTTAATTAGTGGCAATGCGGGACAAGATTCCTTGGCTCACTAAAGGAACCAATCATTCTATAAACGTATGTACGGTAATTTTAGAGAAACCTGCGGCAACTTCGATTTTAACGAAATTTGGTATACGGGGTTTTGGGGCGCTGATCACGAATCCGAAAGAATTTTTTGGCGGAAACGTTTTGTTCTTGAGATATTCATTATCAGACTTGAAATTTAAACTAATCCTATTTTTACAATATTTCCCTCTTCTTTTTGCACACAATTCTTAATTTAGAGCTAAAGTGGCACACAATATTTGAATTTCACCTTTTAAAACCCCGTTTTTACGTATTTTATATTATTTTTGCATTAAATTGCATAGCTATACTTTGAATCATTTCAATCCCAGTGTGCCATGAAGCCTTATGTGTATGTATGGTTGCCGCATTATCAAAAAAAAGCCACGCAATTTAATGCAAAAATAATGTAAAAAACGTAAAAATCGGGGTTTTAATAGGTGAAAATCAAATATTGTGTGACACTTTAGCTTTAAATCAAGAATTGTGTGCAAGAAGAAGGAAGAATATAGTGAAAATAAGCTTAGTTCAAATTTGAACTTTGATGATGAATATCTCGAGAGCGAAACGTTTCCGCCAAAAATCTTTCAGATTCGTGATCAGCGCCCCAAAAACCTCCGTATACCAAATTTCGTTAAAATCGGAGTCGCCGCAGGTTTCTAGAAAACTACCGTATGTACTTAACCTCTTAACTTTTAAACTACAGAATGTTAAAGTTTTATG
Organism: Listronotus bonariensis; assembly: GCA_014170235.1. Classification (NCBI taxonomy): domain Eukaryota; kingdom Metazoa; phylum Arthropoda; class Insecta; order Coleoptera; family Curculionidae; genus Listronotus; species Listronotus bonariensis. Next base: position 35,136 of record JACEGR010008248.1, read on the forward strand.
AAAAAATCGTTTTTATTGTTAAAATAATTTCTTTATCGATGTCAAACAAGAGTACCTTTTTTAGCAAAAGGTTTAAACTACCCAAAAACATATTTTTCGTGTCTTCACCATACAGGGCGTAAAAAATATTATCAATAATGTGCAAAAACTAGTCCGTCCCTGGCAAACTAAAGAAGCGACATAAGTTTCAAGGGCACTATTTTAAGAGGTCTTTACTAGTATGCTACGTACTAAAATATTATCAAATTATACAGAGCGCTTTAAAGTTATTCACGAAAAATCGATTTCTAGCTGCCCCCTTTAGGGGATCATATCTCCGCAGGAGGGGCTTAAACGGAAAAATTTTATAGGAACTTGTCGTGTTATTTTCATCTGTTCCATACGTGTGCGAGAGATTTCCACATTTTCCCGGACACCCTGTATATATTATAATACGCATGAAAATATCTAGAACAGTAATAAAGTATGATAAGAAAACGATTTTCTTTTTAAAACTCAAAAAATCCTTTGTCTTAAATGTTGGAAGGTTTTTTTCTAAAATTTGTTGCCTACCTTGCACAACATAGTTTCCCGAAGCATCAACGTTTGTATTGCTAAGTTGATAACATGATGGTCTTATTCTAGCTTGCAAAATGCCATACCATGGCAATGGGTCTCGAGGATTCTACAATAAAAAGTAAATAATTTAGCACGATTAAGCATGGTTTAAATACTTTACTTAAATGTTAAAAAGAGTGGGATAATGGTTAAAAAAAATTACCTATTTTTACTTAACAGGTAGTGATATATTCCATATTCTTTAATAAATTACTTCCATTTCGTAAAATTTTTAGTGTAGATAAAAGCAAATTTAGCATTTATTTTCAGTTTGCCGTATTCAGTTTTCATGATAAAAAAAAAGAAAAGGTAACTTTTATATTGCAAGAGGTCGTCAACAATACCTATAGACTATTTATAGTAAAATCTTAGGGTAAAAAAACTTCTCCTATTTTCAAAGCCACTAGCGGCCACTGGTTTATCGTTGTTTACGTTTACACATTGTCGTGGAAGCCTGCACTTCGTGAAACTTTAAGAATTGTCTCCTCTTTTGATTTTACTTGAAATAAAAACACGAAACACACAGAAACATGTTTATTTTGTCACCACAACAATGATCAGCTTATTGAAACATTAGGCCTCGGGCACGATAACCATAGCAGATTTTAAATGAAAATAAAATACTCCTATTTTATTTAATATCTTTATTTTTAACTCAAATCTTTTTTCAATGACATATTACTACATATTGTTTTTTTCAAGATGACGGCCATAATGTTGGGATATGTCATTAAAACGGGTTGTTGTGTAGAGTAAGAAAATATAATATAAAATAGAAGGAATTTCTTTAAAAAGTTTGGAAAATTTAAAAGTTGTTTTTGTTAATAACATTAAAAACATAAATTATAAAATGTTATTAATATAATTGTTAAGAAAATGAAATACACCACTACCTGTGAAGTTAAAACAGGTCATTTATTTACTATTATTTCACAGCCTCATTGAAAAAAATTAGAGGATTTTGAAAAAACACACAACAAATTAGGCACCGAAAGTGATTTTGAGGTTGTGATAACGAAAAAATATCAATTTATTCTTTATTACGCTGTAAATTGTTTTTTCTAGCCTTACTTAAAAACTAAAAAAACAATGAAGGTAACAACATCCTGCGTCCCCGGTAGCGTAAATAGAAACCCTACTCGAATTCGTCCGACCAACTGGACTAGGGTTTCTAAGCAGTTAACTACCAGAAACCCTATTCGAATTCGTCCGACCAACTGGGCTAGGATTTCTAAGCAGTTAAATACTAGAAACCCTACTCGAATTCGTCGGACCAACTGGACTAGGATTTCTAAGCAGTTAAATACCAGAAACCCTACTCGAATACAGCTCCAGATATTGACGTATTGGAGTAGGGTTTTCCATTATTTATTTAGCAAAAAGGTTTGGAAATACTAAACTGTTGGACATTTAAACGGAATAATTTAAATTTTAGGTAATATTTTAAACCTAATTTTTGTAAAGTTTATAAAAATATTTTAGTCCGGTTTTCGGCAAATTTTAACGCAATAATTAGCCTTAATGATTACCTACACCGCAGCCTTGGTATTAAACTTACCTCTTATGTACAAAGTGGTAAATATGACTTTTTTTTGGGATATTTTGTTGATCTGCAACTTTTTAAATAAAAAAATTTGAATGATCCAAATTTTATAAAAATTATAATAATATATTTTTTATAAAATTTGGATCATTCAAATTTTTTATTTAAAAAGTTGCAGATCAACTGACAAACAATTTTGACAGATTTTTGATATCTCTCGTAAATCTGAAAATATGATGTTTTTACTAAGAAAGTGACATTTTAGCGTTATTACCCTGTATAACGCTGACTATTAGTCCTGTAAACTTCTACTGTTTGATATTTTAAGCGAAAAGCTTTTAAATGTTTTAAAAAACATTTATACAGGGTGGATATGTGGACAAAAAGTAGATCTATGTGTAAAAGTAATTTTTTCAAAATATTCTAAATATTTTTCCATAATTCTTGTTTTTTCTTATGCCATAAACTACAGAATATAAATATAATATATATATATATATATATATATATATATATATATATATATATATATATATATATATATATATATATATATATATATATATAATATTAAATATATAAATATTATGAATAAAAAAAAATAATTTTTCTTTATTTTTTGGTCAAAATTCGATTGAAAATCACATTTTATTTTATATCTTTGTTATTATTTAGGCTATGCAATTTTGATTAATAACATTTTAGATGGATAATTTAATTTTCTTTTTTTGTTTTACAAAATTTTTGGTATCTATTATAGTTTCTGAGAAAAAAATATTTTTAAAAAACAAAAATCTTAAATATCTCAAAAACTAAAAGAGATGGAAAATTTTTTATTAAACAGAAAAGATGTAAATACAAATTTTCTATTCTAAAAATTATATAACTTTTTTCTCTAAACTTAATGGTTATCGAGATAATAATAAAAAATCGATTTTTTGGGATTTTTCCATGCTATCCCCTTCAAAAAAATAGAAAAAATAAAAAGTTTATTTATCAATTCTTTTGCAGTTTTATGATGTTTTTGGGTAAAATTGATCAAGCTTATTGATTTCCAATAAAAAATTGTCAAAAATATTATAAATAAAAAAAAATTAAAATTTTTTGGTTAAAATTCGATTGAAAATTACATTTTATTTTATATCTTTGTTATTGTTTAGGTTATGCAATTTTGGTTAATAACATTTTAGATGGATAATTTAATTTTCTATATTTTATATTTATATTCTGTAGTTTATATAATATCAATAAGAAATTAGTCTTTTTTAAATTAAAAATATGCTATTGACATAAGGTTTTTAAATCTTTTTGCTAAATAAACAATGAAAAACCCTATTCAAATTCGTCACGATCTGGAGCTGTATTCGGGTAGGTTTTCTGCTAATTAACTGCTTAGAAATACTAGTCCAGTTGGTCCGACGAATTCGAGTAGGGTTTCTGGTATTTAACTGCTTAGAAATCCTACCCCAGTTGGTCGGACGAATTCGAGTAGGGTTTCTGGTAGTTAACTGCTTAGAAACCCTAGTCCAGTTGGTCGGACGAATTCGAGTAGGGTTTCTATTTACGCTCCCCGGTATATGCATAATTCGCAGGACATAAAATTCCATTGAATTGAAGTTTTCCAGAACTATCCTAATGTAAAATTACTTATCCTCACATTTTGCAATGGAAAAAATAAATGTGTTTTCAAATATGTTTAGGGTATTTTAGTGGTTTGCCTAATGTGTCCAAACAATATTTTGAATACAAAATATTTTTCGGTCAAAAAATATAGGTACCTATTTTTTTAAGCATATTAAATTACCATTCTAAAAATTCGTACGTTATTTAATTATTAAACATAGAAAGATCTACCTATACTGGCGCAGTCACCATATTCGGTTTATTTATTTATTATTAAT